>CAWUFW010016817.1:0-291821 GCA_963921515.1 Calotriton arnoldi
TTTTCACTGCGAAATTGAGGTGTGACCGCGTATGCGTTTTGCGCCGTTTCCTGTCGCAGGCTCTAGGCCGACCCACACAAGTGAGGTACCATTTTTCTCGTAAGACTTTGGGGAACGCGGGGTGGGTGGAAATTTGTGGATCCACGCAGATTCCAGAACTTTCCACCACAGAAATGTGGGGAAAATGTGGTTTTTATGACAATTGTTTATGTTTGCAAGGGATTCTGGGTAACAGAACCTGGTGGGAGGCAGTCAAGTCACCCCATCCTGGATTCCCCTGGGTGTCTAGTTTTCAAAAATGTATAGGTTTGCTAGGTTTCCCTAGGTGCCGGCAGAGGTAGGGTTCAAAAACTACAGCTAGGCACTTTGCCAAAAAAGGGTCATTTTTCACTGCGAAATTGAGGTGTGACCACGTTGCGTTTGCGCCGTTTCCTGTCGCAGGCACTAGGCCGACCCACACAAGTGAGGTACCATTTTTCTCGTAAGACTTTGGGGGATGCGGGGTGGGTGGAAATTTGTGGATCCACGCAGATTCCAGAACTTTCCACCACAGAAATGTGGGGAAAATGTGTTTTTTGGACAATTGTTTATGTTTGCAAGGGATTCTGGGTAACAGAACCTGGTGGGAGGCAGTCAAGTCATCCCATCCTGGATTCCCCTGGGTGTCTAGTTTTCAAAAATGTATAGGCTTGCTAGGTTTCCCTAGGTGCCGGCAGAGGTAGGTTCAAAACTACAGCTAGGCACTTTGCCAAAAAGGGTCATTTTTCACTGCGAAATTGAGGTGGGACTGCGTTGCGTTTTGCACCGTTTCCTGTCGCAGGCACTAGGCCGACCCACACAAGTGAGGTACCATTTTTCTCGTAAGACTTTGTGAAACGCCGGGTGGGTGGAAATTTGTGGATCCACGCAGATTCCAGAACTTTCCACCACAGAAATGTGGGGAAAATGTGTTTTTTTGACAATTTTTATGTTTGCAAGGGATTCTGGGTAACAGAACCTGGTGGGAGGCAGTCAAGTCACCCCATCCTGGATTCCCCTGGGTGTCTAGTTTTCAAAAATGTATAGGTTTGCTAGGTTTCCCTAGGTGCCGGCAGAGCAAGGGTTCAAAAACTACAGCGAGGCACTTTGCCAAAAAGGGTCATTTTTCACTGCGAAATTGAGGTGTGACCACGTTGCGTTTTGCGCCGTTTCCTGTCGCAGGCACTAGGCCGACCCACACAAGTGAGGTACCATTTTTCTCGTAAGACTTTGGGGAACGCGGGTGGGTGGAAATTTGTGGATCCACGCAGATTCCAGAACTTTCCACCACAGAAATGTGGGGAAAATGTGTTTTTTTGACAATTTTTTATGTTTGCAAGGGATTCTGGGTAACAGAACCTGGTGGGAGGCAGTCAAGTCACCCCATCCTGGATTCCCTGGGTGTCTAGTTTTCAAAAATGTATAGGTTTGCTAGGTTTCCCTAGGTGCCGGCAGAGGTAGGGTTCAAAAACTACAGCTAGGCACTTTGCCAAAAAGGGTCATTTTTCACTGCGAAATTGAGGTGTGACCACGTTGCGTTTTGCGCCGTTTCCTGTCGCAGGCACTAGGCCGACCCACACAAGTGAGGTACCATTTTTCTCGTAAGACTTTGGGGGATGCGGGGTGGGTGGAAATTTGTGGATCCACGCAGATTCCAGAACTTTCCACCACAGAAATGTAGGGGAAATGTGTTTTTTGGACAATTTTTTATGTTTGCAAGGGATTCTGGGTAACAGAACCTGGTGGGAGGCAGTCAAGTCACCCCATCCTGGATTCCCCTGGGTGTCTAGTTTTCAAAAATGTATAGGTTTGCTAGGTTTCCCTAGGTGCCGGCAGAGGTAGGGTTCAAAAACTACAGCTAGGCACTTTGCCAAAAAGGGTCATTTTTCACTGCGAAATTGAGGTGTGACCACGTTGCGTTTTGCGCCGTTTCCTGTCGCAGGCACTAGGCCGACCCACACAAGTGAGGTACCATTTTTCTCGTAAGACTTTGGGGGACGCGGGGTGGGTGGAAATTTGTGGATCCACGCAGATTCCAGAACTTTCCACCACAGAAATGTGGGGAAATGTGTTTTTGGACAATTTTTATGTTTGCAAGGGATTCTGGGTAACAGAACCTGGTGGGAGGCAGTCAAGTCACCCCATCCTGGATTCCCCTGGGTGTCTAGTTTTCAAAAATGTATAGGCTTGCTAGGTTTCCCTAGGTGCCGGCAGAGGTAGGGTTCAAAAACTACAGCTAGGCACTTTGCCAAAAAGGGTCATTTTTCACTGCGAAATTGAGGTGGGACCGCGTTGCGTTTTACGCCGTTTCCTGTCGCAGGCACTAGGCCGACCCACACAAGTGAGGTACCATTTTTCTCGTAAGACTTTGTGAAACGCCGGGTGGGTGGAAATTTGTGGATCCACGCAGATTCCAGAACTTTCCACCACAGAAATGTGGGGAAAATGTGGTTTTTTTGACAATTTTTTATGTTTGCAAGGGATTCTGGGTAACAGAACCTGGTGGGAGGCAGTCAAGTCACCCCATCCTGGATTCCCCTGGGTGTCTAGTTTTCAAAAATGTATAGGTTTGCTAGGTTTCCTAGGTGCCGGCAGAGCTAGGGTTCAAAAACTACAGCTAGGCACTTTGCCAAAAAAGGGTCATTTTTCACTGCGAAATTGAGGTGTGACCACGTTGCGTTTTGCGCCGTTTCCTGTCGCAGGCACTAGGCCGACCCACACAAGTGAGGTACCATTTTTCTCGTAAGACTTTGGGGGAACGCGGGGTGGGTGGAAATTTGTGGATCCACGCAGATTCCAGAACTTTCCACCACAGAAATGTGGGGAAAATGTGGTTTTTTTGACAATTTTTTCTGTTTGCAAGGGATTCTGGGTAACAGAACTTGGTGGGAGGCAGTCAAGTCACCCCATCCTGGATTCCCCTGGGTGTCTAGTTTTCAAAAATGTATAGGTTTGCTAGGTTTCCCTAGGTGCCGGCAGAGCTAGGGTTCAAAAACTACAGCTAGGCACTTTGCCAAAAAGGGTCATTTTTCACTGCGAAATTGAGGTGTGACCACGTTGCGTTTTGCACCGTTTCCTGTCGCAGGCACTAGGCCGACCCACACAAGTGAGGTACCATTTTTCTCGTTAGACTTTGGGGAACGCGGGGTGGGTGGAAATTTGTGGATCCACGCAGATTCCAGAACTTTCCACCACAGAAATGTGGGGAAAATGTGATTTTTTGACAATTTTTTTATGTTTGCAAGGGATTCTGGGTAACAGAACCTGATGGGAGGCAGTCAAGTCACCCCATCCTGGATTCCCCTGGGTGTCTAGTTTTCAAAAATGTATAGGTTTGCTAGGTTTCCCTAGGTGCCGGCAGAGCTAGGGTTCAAAAACTACACCTAGGCACTTTGCAAAAAAGGGTAATTTTTCATTGTGAAAATGTGGTACGTCCACGTTGCATTTTGAGCCATTTCCTGTTGTGGGCACAAGGGCTACCCACACAAGTGAGGTACCATTTTTATCGGGAGACTTAGGGTAACACAGAATTGTAGAGCAACTGTTATTACCTATTGACTTTCGATGCATTTCTGCCTTCCAAATGAAAGACAATGTGTAAAAAATAAGTCATTTTGAAAAATGACCTATAATTCTCATGCTAGTATGGGTACTCCCAATTTCGGAAATGTGCAAATATCTACTGTTTCTAAAATCTACATTTTGTTCCCATTTCAGAAATACATAGGTGTCTTTCATAACAATTTTTCCATGTATACATTTTCCCAAAATAATTGCTATATACCCGGTACTTAAAAAAAAATCATTGCAAGATGTTGCTCAATTATTGGCTCTGGGTTCGTCGGGTTCTTGGTGAACCTACAAGTCCTATATATCCCCACAACCAGAAAGGTCCAGCGGATATAACGGTATATTGCCTTCAAATAGCTGTCATAATTAGAAGAAGTTACAGGTGAAAACGTTGACACAAATGGCTGTTTTTTTCAACTAATTTTCAATTTTTCCTTTATTTAACTGTTAGTTTCTATAAGGAAAACTTTAAGGATCTACACAAATGACCCCTTGCTGAATTCAGAATTTTGTCTACTTTTCATAAATGTATGGCTTTCCAGGATCCATTATTGGTTTCATACCCATTTCTACCATTAACTGGAAGGAGGTTGAAAGCACAAAAAATAGCAAAAATAGGCTATGTCCCAGAAAAATGCCAAAACTGTGTAAAATTTTTTGGTTTTCTGACAAAAGTCTGTCATTCCCTAAAATCTGGGAAAATGGAGATTTCAGCCCCACAAACCTTTTTTGATACCATTTGCAGGGAAAACCCAGACGCTTTTATATGCGGGACTTTTTCCCATTTTTCCCAAAAAACCAAAATATAGCTGTATTTTGGCTAAAATCTGGGACCCCTCCAGGGGAATCCACAAACCCTGGGTACCTTTAGAATCCCCATGATGTTGGAAGAAAAGGACGCAAATTTGGCGTGGATACCTTATGTGGTCCAAAAGTTACAGAGGCCTAATCGCGAACTACTACAAATAGCCAAAAAGGGCTCAGCACTGGGGGAAAAGGCCCAGCAGTTAAGGGGTTAAATTGCGCACGCTGCATCGCCGAGTTGGCGTTGCAGCGCGCGCAATGTAAATTGTTTAATTTATTTATGTATTTACTTAATTCCGTACCGCCGTATGCAGGAGTTTACTTTTCATGCCCACTCCTATAAGGGTTGCAAAAGTCCAAACCTAACAGTTCTCTGACTCGCAGGGTTTGTGACCAGTTATGAGCTTTGTACATTAGCCGCTTGTTTTTATTCTTATGATGTTTGGGCCCTGTCCAGCTGGTGAAGTGTAATTGTGTGACAATAAGCTGTGAAGCTACAACTGTGAGAGTCCCACACACACAGCATTTCCCCATTTAAGCATCGTGCGACTGGCCAGAATACTGCACTTTAAACGTGTTTGTACTTTATATCACGCTGCTAGCATTTAATTAATTCCACTAGTTTCTAATTTCAACACTCTGTTCATTGTTGGCATTGCACAAACACCCTCTCCTCTCTTTTCATGTGCATTCGACACATTTCATGCTTTCCCCATAGAGATCACTTTAAAAAGTTATTTTGCAGTTTTTCTCGGCCACCTTGCGGCTGACCAATGAGGGCCCCCGGTTCTCCTCCGTGATTAACAATGTTTTCCGCACACCCGCTGCCGTTACGCGCATGAGGGCTACCTGAAGGTTGCTGTTGAATAATAAATGTTTGTGTTGCCTGACAGCATATCTTGTTGACAGCCGCACATTCAAATAATGTGGTTCTTGAAACTGCTTTTGACATGTCACCACCCGCATCATATGAAAATGCCAAGCAGTTGTGACACGTGTAACACTAAAAATCACCGTGACACCCGCGTGCACCTGCCGGATCCCGTGTTCACTCACCTTGACGTGACCTACATAAGACACTTCATGCTCGTGGGAGATGCCGAGCCGGTCTTCGAGGCACACACCAGAGTAAACACCTTTCCCTTCAGCTCCGATGAACCTGCTTTTTGCTGCTGCACATTATTTGCTTAAACTTCTCCTTGCCTCTGATTACAGTGTGATCCTCTGCATTGGTAAAGGTAGCAGTGAAGTATTCACAGCACGCGGGCGGAGTCTGCCGCACTGTTTTAGAGGGAGGTGTCAGGGGTGGGTTTAAGGCACCCCGGGGTCTGTGGCCCTGGACACCCAAGGAGTGGACCCGTCCTGTCTCCGTGTTCTTGTTCGAAGGTTCCTGCCTGGATGAGATGTGCGGGTGAAATGCTCCTAGCGAGCCTATGAAGCGCTTTGTAGCACCAACAAGGGTGACGCGTGATGCATGTGTGCCCCTGGAGCACAATTCAAAGCAGGGCCCTTACCGTAGCGCCAAGGTTGTGCACCGGAAGTACACTCCACAGGTCGATACATTGGAGTAGACGCCTCGGATTCCCTTCTCGCCTCTCGCTGCTTTCTCTCGACTCATTCAGGCCTCTGCTCTCCTGAAGTCTGTTTCTCTCTCACATCTCTCCCTCCTTCACCCTCACTTGATGTCTCCATCTCCTCCTTTCACCTGCACACACCTGTCTCTTTCATAAAGGGAGCACTACAGGGGCGTGTGTGCTGTCTGGAGGGTATACCTCCCATAGAAGGCCGAAGAAGAAGGGGTCAATGTTAGTATTTTTTGGGGGGGGGTGGACAAACGCCACTTTACCTGCAGTGATTTTTAGGCCTCTACTCTCACATCTGCATCACTTCACACCTGTAGCACACAGTCCTTCCTCCCGTTTCCCGTCTCCTCTTTTATCTTGTTCCCTTGATTGCTCTCTCGCCCCGCCAACCCCACCCTTTCTCTAGTGTTCTCTTCCTTCCTTCCTTGATCTTCCCGACTCTTTACTTCCGTTTCTGCCCCCCATCTCAGTTCGCGCAGTCTTTAATTGACGGCGCTATCTATCAGTTCCTCTATTAACCGCTGGAGCACGGGCATTCCCAAGATGCACTGCGACACTGAGTCAGTCCTCCATAGGTCAGTGTTTGACGGCCTGAGGGCTCGTGACTGGGAGCCCCGCTGACAGTCTCAAACCGACCCACACAACTAGCAATCTTACACCCTACCCACTGCTAGCAGTCTAAAACCGACACACACAACTAGCAATCTTACACCCTCCTGCACTGCTGGCAGTCTAACACTGTACCCACATTACTAGCAACCTTACACCCTCCCGCACTGCTGGCAGTCTAAAACCGACCCACACAACTAGCAATCTTACACCCTCCCGCACTGCTGGCGGTCTAAAACCGAACCACACTGATAGCAATCTTACACCCTCCCGCACTGCTGGCAGTCTAACACCGACCCACACTGATAGCAATCTTACACCCTCCCGCACTGCTGGCAGTCTAACATCGACCCACACTGATAGCAATCTTACACCCTCCCACTCTGCTGTCAGTCTAAAACTGACCCACACTGATAGCAACCTTACACCCTCCCACACTGATGTCAGTCTAAAACCGACCCACACTGATAGCAATCTTACACCCTCCCGCACTGCTGGCAGTCTAAAACAGACCCACACAACTAGCAATCTTACACCCTCCCACACTGCTGGCAGTCCAACACCGAACCACACTGATAGCAATCTTACACCCTCCCGCACTGCTGGCAGTCTAAAACCGACCCAAACAACTAGCAATCTTACACCCTACCCACTGCTAGTAGTCTAAAACCGACCCACACAACTAGCAATCTTACACCCTCCCGCACTGCTAGCAGTCTAAAACCGACCCACACTGATAGCAATCTTACACCCTCCCGCATTGCTGGCAGTCAAAAACCGGCCCACACAACTAGCAATCTTACACCCTCCCGCACTGCTGGCAGTCTAAAACCGACCCACACTTATAGCAATCTTACACCCTTCCGCACTGCTGGCAGTCTAAAACTGACCCACAGAACTAGCAATCTTACACCCTCCCGCACTGCTGGCAGTCTAAAACCGACCCACACAACTAGCAATCTTACACCCTCCCGCATTGCTGGCAGTCTAACACCTTCCCACACAAGGAGTAACCTTACACCCTACCACACTGCAGGCAGTCCAACACCGACCCACAATGATAGCAATCTTACACTCTCCCGCACTGCTGGCAGTCTAAAACTGACCCACACTGATAGCAACCTTACACCCTCCAGCACTGTTGGCAGTCTAAAACCGACCCACACAACTAGCAATCTTACACCTTCCTGCACTGCTGGCAGTCTAAAACAGACCCACACTTCTAGTAATCTAACACCCTCCCGCACTGCTGGTGCTGGCAGTCTAAAACCGACCTACACTGATAGCAATCTTACACCCTCCCGCACTGCTGGCAGTCTAAAACTGACGCACACAACTAGCAATCTTACACCCTACCCACTGCTAGCAGTCTAAAACCGACCCACACAACTCGCAATCTTACACCCTCCTGCACTGCTGGAAGTCTAAAACCTACCCACACAACTAGCAATCTTACACGCTACCCACTGCTAGCAGTCTAAAACCGATCCACAAAACTAGCAATGTAAAACCCTCCCCCACTGCTAGCAGTCTAAAACCGACCCACACTGATAGCAATCTTACACCCTCCCGCACTGCTGGCAGTCTAAAACCGACCCACACAACTAGCAATCTTACACCCTCCCGCACTGCTGGCAGTCTAAAACCGAGCCACACTGATAGCAATCTTACACCCTCCCGCATTACTGGCAGTCTAAAACTGACCCACACAACTAGCGGTGCATAAAGACGGGGAGGAAGTGGCGGCTAGTTTTCATGATGGCATGCTGGCCATTAGCTCATGGATGGCAAACAATTGCCTCAAATTAAATTCAGACAAGACCGAGGTAATGGTCTTCGGTAACCTTACCCCTGGATGGTCTCCGACATGGTGGCCAGCTGAACTGGGATCACTCCCCACCCCTGTCAAGAAGGCCAGAACTTAGGCGTCATGTTTGATGAGAGCCTCACCTTCAAACAGCATGTCAACGCAGTGGCCTCTTCATCCTTTTATGTTTTAAGGATGATAAAAAAATTGCTACCTTTCCTCCCGACTAGCACTGGAAAAACACTCATCAGTGCCCTAGTTATGTCAAGAGTTGACTACTGTAACGGCCTTTTAATCAATGCTCAAGAAAATGTTTTGAACAGGCTGCAACGGATACAGAATGCAGCCGCCAGGATATTGTCAGGTACTCCAAAGTTTAAGTCAATTTCCATTGTGAGGCGCCAGCTACATTGGCTGCCCATAAAAAGCAGAACCAAATTTAAAGCGCTATGCATTGCCTACAAAGCAGTTCATGGTATAGGACCTGAATACCTGAAAAAAGCTTTTCGGGCATATGCGCCCAGCAGAGCCCTACGCTCCGCAGATGCCAACCTTCTGATCGTTCCCAGAACAAATAAAGTCAACTGGGGCGACAGAAGATTTATAGTGGCAACGGCTAAACTTTGGAACCTGCTCCCCCTACAAATTAAGACTAGCCAAACGCAACTATCCTTCAGAAAACAAGTAAAAACCTGGCTATTTGAGCAATAAGGGGCCTTCCCGCTTTCCTCTACAGTCCATAGCGCTGAGACACCCACGGGTAGTTGTGCGCTCTAGAAATTGCTAACATAACATAACATCTTACACCCTTCCGCACTGCTGGCAGTCTAAAACCGACCCACACAACTAGCAATCTTACACCCTCCCGCACTGCTGGCAGTCTAACACCTTCCCACACAAGGAGTAACCTTACACCCTCCCGCACTGCTGGCAGTCTAAAACCAACCCACACTAATAGCAATCTAACACCCTACTGCACTGCTAGCAGTCTAACAACGACCCACACTGAGAGAACACACAAAGTGAGAGAGGCATTGTTATAAAAAAAGAATTTCAACTGGTTCAAATCCCACACATGGTGATGACAGACAAGGCCAGTCCTTCAACTCCTTGATTTAATAAATTCTTTTATTCACAATAAATACACAGCAGCCAACGCGTTTCACCCATGCGGGCTTCTTCAGGGCTAGTGTTCTAGTTCACACCATTGAGACAGATATTTTAGGAGTGGTGGCCCAATTCAATCGGCACTTTGGAACTGTTTAATTCCGGTCATCGAGTCTTAAAGAATGTATTCGGTGTGGTGTTGCACAATGACTAGTCCCCTTCAGGGACATGAATGTATTATGCGCTTAATCGCCAGCTTCTTCATACGGCCATATGGGAGACTCATGACACTTCCAAATGTGCAAAAAACGTTTTTTGCAAATTTGAATTTTTTTTTTTATAACAATGCCTCTCTCACTTTGTGTGTTCTCTTGCTGTATTTGAAACCTTTGTCGGTGGCAGGTTTCGGGAGGTGGGCATTGGTCTATTGGTGCCGTATGAATTATTGTTAGAAGTAATTACAACAAACACAAGTAGTTGGTGCAGCATCGTACACCCTGCCACCGTGTCTGTAACGACCCACACTGATAGCAATCTTACACCCTCCCGCACTGCTGGCAGTCTAAAACCGATCTACACTGATAGCAATCTTACACCCTTCCGCACTGCTGGCAGTCTAAAACCGACCCACACAACTAGCAATCTTACACCATCCCGAACTGCTGCCAGTGTAACACCGACCCACACTACTATCAATCTTACAAACTCCCGCACTGCTGGCAGTATAAAACCGACCCACACTACTAGCAATCTAACACCCTTCTGCACTGCTGGCAGTCTAACACTGTACCCACATTACTAGCAACCTTACACCCTCCCACACTGATGGCAGTCTAAAACCGACCCACACTGATAGCAACCTTACACACTCCCGCACTTCTGATAGTTTAAAACTGACACACACTGATAGCAATCTTACACCCTTCCGCACTGCTGGCAGTCTAAAACCGACCCACACAACTCGCAATCTTACACCGTACCCACTGATAGCAGTCTAAAACTGACCCACACTGATAGCAATCTAACACCCTTCTGCACTGCTGGCAGTCTAACACTGTACCCACATTACTAGCAACCTTACACCCTCCCACACTGATGGCAGTCTAAAACTGACACACACTGATAGCAATCTTACACCCTTCCGCACTGCTGGCAGTCTAAAACCGACCCACACAACTGGCAATCTTACACCGTACCCACTGATAGAAGTCTAAAACTGACCCACACTGATAGCAATCTCACACCCTCCTGCACTGCTGGCAGTCTAAAACTGACCCACACTGCTGGCAGTCTAAAACTGACCCACACTGATAGCAATTTTACACCCTCTCACACTGCTGGCAGTCTAAAATCGACCCACACTGATAGCAATCTTACACCCTCCTGCACTGCTGGCAGTCTAAAACTGACCCACACTGCTGGCAGTCTAAAACTGACCGACACTGATAGCAATTTTACACCCTCCCACACTGCTGGCAGTCTAAAATCGACCCACACTGATAGCAATCTTACACCCTCCCGCACTGCTGGCAGTCTAAAACCGACCCACACAACTAGCAATCTTACACCTTCTCGCACTGCTGGCAGTCTAACACCGACCCACACTGATAGCAATCTTACACCCTCCCGCACTGATGGCAGTCTAAAACCGACCGACACAACTAGCAAGCTTACACCCTCCCGCACTGCTGGCGCTCTAAAATCGACACACACTTGTAGCAATCTAACACCCTACCGCACTGCTAGCAGTCTAACACCCACCCACACTGACAGCAATCTTACACCCTCCTGCACTGCTAGCAGTCTAACACCGACCCACACTGATAGCAATATTACACCCTCCTGCACTGCTGGCAGTCTAAAATCGACCCACACTGATAGCAATCTTACACCCTCCCGCACTTCTGGCAGTCTAAAATCGACCCACACTGATAGCAATCTTACACCCTCCCGCACTGCTGGCAGTCTAAAACCGACCCACACTGATAGCAATCTTACACCCTCCCGCACTGCTGGCAGTCTAACACCGAACCACACTGATAGCAATCTTACTCCCTCCCGCACTGCTGGCAGTTGAAAATCGACCCACACAGATAGCAATCTTACACCCTCCCGCACTGCTGGCAGTCTAAAACCAACCCAAACTGATAGAAATCTGACACCCTCCCGAACTGCTGGCAGTCTAAAACCGACCCACACAACTAGCAATCTTACACCCTACCCACTGCTAGTAGTCTAAAACCGACCCACACAACTCGCAATCTTACACCCTCCTGCACTGCTGGCAGTCTAACACTGTACCCACATTACTAGCAAGCTTACACCCTCCCGCACTGCTGGCAGTCTAAAACCGACCCACACAACTAACAGTCTAAAACCCTCCTGCACTGCTGCCAGTCTAACACCAACGACACTGATAAGCAATCTTACACCCTCCCGCACTGCTGGTAGTCTAACACCGACCCACACTGATAGCAATCTTACACCCTCCCGCACTGCTGGCAGTCTAACATCGACCCACACTGATAGCACTCTTACACCCTCCCACACTGCTGGCAGTCTAAAACTGACCCACACTGATAGCAACCTTACACCCTCCCACACTGATGTCAGTCTAAAACCGACCCACACTGATAGCAGTCTTACACCCTCCTGCACTGCTGGCAGTCTAAAACAGACCCACACACCCAGCACTCTTACACCCTCCCGCACTGCTGGCAGTCTAAAACTGACCCACACTGATAGCAATCTTACACCCTCCCGCACTGCTGGCAGTCTAAAAACGACACACACAACTAGCAATCTTACACCCTCCCGCACTGCTGGCAGTCTAAAACAGACCCACACAACTAGCAATCTTACACCCTCCCACACTGCTGGCAGTCCAACACCGAACCACACTGATAGCAATCTTAAACCCTCCCGCACTGCTGGCAGTCTAAAACCGACCCACACAACTAGCAATCTTACACCCTCCCGCACTGCTAGCAGTCTAAAACCGACCCACACTGATAGCAATCTTACACCCTCCCGCACTGCTGGCAGTCTAAAACCGACCCACACAACTAGCAATCTTACACCCTCCCGCACTGCTGGCAGTCTAAAACCGACCCACACTTATAGCAATCTTACACCCTTCCGCACTGCTGGCAGTCTAAAACTGACCCACAGAACTAGCAATCTTACACCCTCCCGCACTGCTGGCAGTCTAAAACCGACCCACACAACTAGCAATCTTACACCCTCCCGCATTGCTGGCAGTCTAACACCTTCCCACAAAAGGAGTAACCTTACACCCTCCCGCACTGCTGGCAGTCTAAAAACGACCCACACAACTAGCAATCTTACACCCTCCCGCACTGCTGGCAGTCTAAAACAGACCCACACAACTAGCAATCTTACACCCTCCCACACTGCTGGCAGTCCAACACCGAACCACACTGATAGCAATCTTACACCCTCCCGCACTGCTGGCAGTCTAAAACCGACCCACACAACTATGAATCTTACACCCTACCCACTGCTAGCAGTCTAAAACCGACCCACACAACTAGCAATCTTGCACCCTCCCGCACTGCTAGCAGTCTAAAACCGACCCACACTGATAGCAATCTTACACCCTCCCGCACTGCTGGCAGTCTAAAACCGACCCACACAACTAGCAATCTTACACCCTCCCACACTGCTGGGAGTCTAAAACCGACCCACACTTATAGCAATCTTACACCCTTCCGCACTGCTGGCAGTCTAAAACTGACACACAGAACTAGCAATCTTACACCCTCCCGCACTGCTGGCAGTTTAAAACCGACCCACACAACTAGCAATCTTACACCCTCCCGCATTGCTGGCAGTCTAACACCTTCCCACACAAGGAGTAACCTTACACCCTACCGCACTGCAGGCAGTCCAATACAGACCCACAATGATAGCAATCTTACACCCTCCCGCACTGCTGGCAGTCTAAAACTGACCCACACTGATAGCAACCTTACACCCTCCCGCACTGTTGGCAGTCTAAAACCGACCAACACAACTAGCAATCTTACACCTTCCTGCACTGCTGGCAGTCTAAAACAGACCCACACTTCTAGTAATCTAACACCCTCCCGCACTGCTGGTGCTGGCAGTCTAAAACCGACCTACACTGATAGCAATCTTACACCCTCCCGCACTGCTGGCAGTCTAAAACTGACGCACACAACTAGCAATCTTACACCCTACCCACTGCTAGCAGTCTAAAACCGACCCACACAACTCGCAATCTTACACCCTCCTGCACTGCTGGCAGTCTAACACTGTACCCACATTTATAGCAACCTTACACCCTTCCGCACTGCTGGCAGTCTAAAACCTACCCACACAACTAGCAATCTTACACCCTACCCACTGCTAGCAGTCTAAAACCGATCCACAAAACTAGCAATCTAAAACCCTCCCGCACTGCTAGCAGTCTAAAACTCACCCACACTGATAGCAATCTTACACCCTCCTGCACTGCTAGCAGTCTAACACCGACCCACACTGATAGCAATATTACACCCTCCTGCACTGCTGGCAGTCTAAAATCGACCCACACTGATAGCAATCTTACACCCTCCCGCACTGCTGGCAGTCTAAAATCGACCCACACTGATAGCAATCTTACACCCTCCCGCACTGCTGGCAGTCTAAAACCGTCCCACACTGATAGCAATCTTACACCCTCCCGCACTGCAGGCAGTGTAACACCGACCCACACTGATAGCAATCTTACACCCTCCCGCACTGCTGGCAGTTGAAAATCGACCCACACAGATAGCAATCTTACACCCTCCCGCACTGCTGGCAGTCTAAAACCAACCCACACTGATAGCAATCTTACACCCTCCCGAACTGCTGGCAGTCTAAAACCGACCCACACAACTAGCAATCTTACACCCTACCCACTGCTAGCAGTCTAAAACCGACCCACACAACTCGCAATCTTACACCCTCCTGCACTGCTGGCAGTCTCACACTGTACCCACATTACTAGCAAGCTTAAACCCTCCCGAACTGCTGGCAGTCTAAAATCGACCCACACAACAAGCAATCTTACACCCTACCCACTGCTAGTAGTCTAAAACCGACCCACACAACTCGCAATCTTACACCCTCCTGCACTGCTGGCAGTCTAACACTGTACCCACATTACTAGCAAGCTTACACCCTCCCGCACTGCTGGCAGTCTAAAACCGACCCACACAACAAGCAATCTTACACCCTACCCACTGCTAGCAGTCTAAAACCGACCCACACAACTAACAGTCTAAAACCCTCCTGCACTGCTGCCAGTCTAACACCAACGACACTGATAAGCAATCTTACACCCTCCCGCACTGCTGGTAGTCTAACACCGACCCACACTGATAGCAATCTTACACCCTCACGCTCTGCTGGCAGTCTAACATCGACCCACACTGATAGCAATCTTACACCCTCCCACACTGCTGGCAGTCTAAAACTGACCCACACTGATAGCAACCTTACACCCTCCCACACTGTTGTCAGTCTAAAACCGACCCACACTGATAGCAGTCTTACACCCTCCTGCACTGCTGGCAGTCTAAAACAGACCCACACAACCAGCAATCTTAAACCCTCCCGCACTGCTGGCAGTCTAAAACTGACCCACACTGATAGCAATCTTACACCCTCCCGCACTGCTGGCAGTCTAAAAACGACACACACAACTAGCAATCTTACACCCTCCCACACTGCTGGCAGTCTAAAACAGACCCACACAACTAGCAATCTTACACCCTCCCACACTGCTGGCAGTCCAACACCGAACCACACTGATAGCAATCTTACACCCTCCCGCACTGCTGGCAGTCTAAAACCGACCCACACAACTAGCAATCTTACACCCTCCCGCACTGCTAGCAGTCTAAAACCGACCCACACTGATAGCAATCTTACACCCTCCCGCACTGCTGGCAGTCTAAAACCGACCCACACAACTAGCAATCTTACACCCTCCCGCACTGCTGGCAGTCTAAAAGCGACCCACACTTATAGCAATCTTACACCCTTCCGCACTGCTGGCAGTCTAAAACTGACCCACAGAACTAGCAATCTTACACCCTCCCGCACTGCTGGCAGTCTAAAACCGACCCACACAACTAGCAATCTTACACCCTCCCGCATTGCTGGCAGTCTAACACCTTCCCACAAAAGGAGTAACCTTACACCCTCCCGCACTGCTGGCAGTCTAAAACAGACCCACACAACTAGCAATCTTACACCCTCCCACACTGCTGGCAGTCCAACACCGAACCACACTGATAGCAATCTTACACCCTCCCGCACTGCTGGCAGTCTAAAACCGACCCACACAACTATGAATCTTACACCCTACCCACTGCTAGCAGTCTAAAACCGACCCACACAACTAGCAATCTTGCACCCTCCCGCACTGCTAGCAGTCTAAAACCGACCCACACTGATAGCAATCTTACACCCTCCCGCACAGCTGGCAGTCTAAAACCGACCCACACAACTAGCAATCTTACACCCTCCCACACTGCTGGCAGTCTAAAACCGACCCACACTTATAGCAATCTTACACCCTTCCGCACTGCTGGCAGTCTAAAACTGACCCACAGAACTAGCAATCTTACACCCTCCCGCACTGCTGGCAGTTTAAAACCGACCCACACAACTAGCAATCTTACACCCTCCCGCATTGCTGGCAGTCTAACACCTTCCCACACAAGGAGTAACCTTACACCCTACCGCACTGCAGGCAGTCCAACACCGACCCACAATGATAGCAATCTTACACCCTCCCGCACTGCTGGCAGTCTAAAACTGACCCACACTGATAGCAACCTTACACCCTCCCGCACTGTTGGCAGTCTAAAACCGACCAACACAACTAGCAATCTTACACCTTCCTGCACTGCTGGCAGTCTAAAACAGACCCACACTTCTAGTAATCTAACACCCTCCCGCACTGCTGGTGCTGGCAGTCTAAAACCGACCTACACTGATAGCAATCTTACACCCTCCCGCACTGCTGGCAGTCTAAAACTGACGCACACAACTAGCAATCTTACACCCTACCCACTGCTAGCAGTCTAAAACCGACCCACACAACTCGCAATCTTACACCCTCCTGCACTGCTGGCAGTCTAACACTGTACCCACATTTATAGCAACCTTACACCCTTCCGCACTGCTGGCAGTCTAAAACCTACCCACACAACTAGCAATCTTACACCCTACCCACTGCTAGCAGTCTAAAACCGATCCACAAAACTAGCAATCTAAAACCCTCCCGCACTGCTAGCAGTCTAAAACTCACCCACACTGATAGCAATCTTACACCCTCCTGCACTGCTAGCAGTCTAACACCGACCCACACTGATAGCAATATTACACCCTCCTGCACTGCTGGCAGTCTAAAATCGACCCACACTGATAGCAATCTTACACCCTCCCGCACTGCTGGCAGTCTAAAATCGACCAACACTGATAGCAATCTTACACCCTCCCGCACTGCTGGCAGTCTAAAACCGTCCCACACTGATAGCAATCTTACACCCTCCCGCACTGCAGGCAGTGTAACACCGACCCACACTGATAGCAATCTTACACCCTCCCTCACTGCTGGCAGTTGAAAATCGACCCACACAGATAGCAATCTTACACCCTCCCGCACTGCTGGCAGTCTAAAACCAACCCACACTGATAGCAATCTTACACCCTCCCGAACTGCTGGCAGTCTAAAACCGACCCAGACAACTAGCAATCTTACACCCTACCCACTGCTAGCAGTCTAAAACCGACCCACACAACTCGCAATCTTACACCCTCCTGCACTGCTGGCAGTCTCACACTGTACCCACATTACTAGCAAGCTTAAACCCTCCCGCACTGCTGGCAGTCTAAAATCGACCCACACAACAAGCAATCTTACACCCTACCCACTGCTAGCAGTCTAAAACCGACCCACACAACTCGCAATCTTACACCCTCCTGCACTGCTGGCAGTCTAACACTGTACCCACATTACTAGCAAGCTTACACCCTCCCGCACTGCTGGCAGTCTAAAACCGACCCACACAACAAGCAATCTTACACCCTACCCACTGCTAGCAGTCTAAAACCGACCCACACAACTAACAGTCTAAAACCCTCCTGCACTGCTGCCAGTCTAACACCAACGACACTGATAAGCAATCTTACACCCTCCCGCACTGCTGGTAGTCTAACACCGACCCACACTGATAGCAATTTTACACCCTCCCGCTCTGCTGGCAGTCTAACATCGACCCACACTGATAGCAATCTTACACCCTTCCCACACTGCTGGCAGTCTAAAACTGACCCACACTGATAGCAACTTTACACCCTCCCACATTGATGTCAGTCTAAAACCGACCCACACTGATAGCAGTCTTACACCCTCCTGCACTGCTGGCAGTCTAAAACAGACCCACACAACCAGCAATCTTACACCCTCCCGCACTGCTGGCAGTCTAAAACTGACCCACACTGATAGCAATCTTACACCCTCCCGCACTGCTGGCAGTCTAAAAACGACACACACAACTAGCAATCTTACACCCTCCCGCACTGCTGGCAGTTTAAAACCGACCCACACAACTAGCAATCTTACACCCTCCCGCATTGCTGGCAGTCTAACACCTTCCCACACAAGGAGTAACCTTACACCCTACCGCACTGCAGGCAGTCCAATACAGACCCACAATGATAGCAATCTTACACCCTCCCGCACTGCTGGCAGTCTAAAACTGACCCACACTGATAGCAACCTTACACCCTCCCGCACTGTTGGCAGTCTAAAACCGACCAACACAACTAGCAATCTTACACCTTCCTGCACTGCTGGCAGTCTAAAACAGACCCACACTTCTAGTAATCTAACACCCTCCCGCACTGCTGGTGCTGGCAGTCTAAAACCGACCTACACTGATAGCAATCTTACACCCTCCCGCACTGCTGGCAGTCTAAAACTGACGCACACAACTAGCAATCTTACACCCTACCCACTGCTAGCAGTCTAAAACCGACCCACACAACTCGCAATCTTACACCCTCCTGCACTGCTGGCAGTCTAACACTGTACCCACATTTATAGCAACCTTACACCCTTCCGCACTGCTGGCAGTCTAAAACCTACCCACACAACTAGCAATCTTACACCCTACCCACTGCTAGCAGTCTAAAACCGATCCACAAAACTAGCAATCTAAAACCCTCCCGCACTGCTAGCAGTCTAAAACTCACCCACACTGATAGCAATCTTACACCCTCCTGCACTGCTAGCAGTCTAACACCGACCCACACTGATAGCAATATTACACCCTCCTGCACTGCTGGCAGTCTAAAATCGACCCACACTGATAGCAATCTTACACCCTCCCGCACTGCTGGCAGTCTAAAATCGACCCACACTGATAGCAATCTTACACCCTCCCGCACTGCTGGCAGTCTAAAACCGTCCCACACTGATAGCAATCTTACACCCTCCCGCACTGCAGGCAGTGTAACACCGACCCACACTGATAGCAATCTTACACCCTCCCGCACTGCTGGCAGTTGAAAATCGACCCACACAGATAGCAATCTTACACCCTCCCGCACTGCTGGCAGTCTAAAACCAACCCACACTGATAGCAATCTTACACCCTCCCGAACTGCTGGCAGTCTAAAACCGACCCACACAACTAGCAATCTTACACCCTACCCACTGCTAGCAGTCTAAAACCGACCCACACAACTCGCAATCTTACACCCTCCTGCACTGCTGGCAGTCTCACACTGTACCCACATTACTAGCAAGCTTAAACCCTCCCGAACTGCTGGCAGTCTAAAATCGACCCACACAACAAGCAATCTTACACCCTACCCACTGCTAGTAGTCTAAAACCGACCCACACAACTCGCAATCTTACACCCTCCTGCACTGCTGGCAGTCTAACACTGTACCCACATTACTAGCAAGCTTACACCCTCCCGCACTGCTGGCAGTCTAAAACCGACCCACACAACAAGCAATCTTACACCCTACCCACTGCTAGCAGTCTAAAACCGACCCACACAACTAACAGTCTAAAACCCTCCTGCACTGCTGCCAGTCTAACACCAACGACACTGATAAGCAATCTTACACCCTCCCGCACTGCTGGTAGTCTAACACCGACCCACACTGATAGCAATCTTACACCCTCACGCTCTGCTGGCAGTCTAACATCGACCCACACTGATAGCAATCTTACACCCTCCCACACTGCTGGCAGTCTAAAACTGACCCACACTGATAGCAACCTTACACCCTCCCACACTGTTGTCAGTCTAAAACCGACCCACACTGATAGCAGTCTTACACCCTCCTGCACTGCTGGCAGTCTAAAACAGACCCACACAACCAGCAATCTTAAACCCTCCCGCACTGCTGGCAGTCTAAAACTGACCCACACTGATAGCAATCTTACACCCTCCCGCACTGCTGGCAGTCTAAAAACGACACACACAACTAGCAATCTTACACCCTCCCACACTGCTGGCAGTCTAAAACAGACCCACACAACTAGCAATCTTACACCCTCCCACACTGCTGGCAGTCCAACACCGAACCACACTGATAGCAATCTTACACCCTCCCGCACTGCTGGCAGTCTAAAACCGACCCACACAACTAGCAATCTTACACCCTCCCGCACTGCTAGCAGTCTAAAACCGACCCACACTGATAGCAATCTTACACCCT
The DNA here is from genome assembly GCA_963921515.1 of Calotriton arnoldi. Taxonomy (NCBI): domain Eukaryota; kingdom Metazoa; phylum Chordata; class Amphibia; order Caudata; family Salamandridae; genus Calotriton; species Calotriton arnoldi. The sequence goes on from CAWUFW010016817.1 coordinate 20,261, forward strand.
CCCGCACTGCTGGCAGTCTAAAACCGACCCACACAACTAGCAATCTTACACCCTCCCGCACTGCTGGCAGTCTAAAAGAGACCCACACTTATAGCAATCTTACACCCTTCCGCACTGCTGGCAGTCTAAAACTGACCCACAGAACTAGCAATCTTACACCCTCCCGCACTGCTGGCAGTCTAAAACCGACCCACACAACTAGCAATCTTACACCCTCCCGCATTGCTGGCAGTCTAACACCTTCCCACAAAAGGAGTAACCTTACACCCTCCCGCACTGCTGGCAGTCTAAAACAGACCCACACAACTAGCAATCTTACACCCTCCCACACTGCTGGCAGTCCAACACCGAACCACACTGATAGCAATCTTACACCCTCCCGCACTGCTGGCAGTCTAAAACCGACCCACACAACTATGAATCTTACACCCTACCCACTGCTAGCAGTCTAAAACCGACCCACACAACTAGCAATCTTGCACCCTCCCGCACTGCTAGCAGTCTAAAACCGACCCACACTGATAGCAATCTTACACCCTCCCGCACTGCTGGCAGTCTAAAACCGACCCACACAACTAGCAATCTTACACCCTCCCACACTGCTGGCAGTCTAAAACCGACCCACACTTATAGCAATCTTACACCCTTCCGCACTGCTGGCAGTCTAAAACTGACCCACAGAACTAGCAATCTTACACCCTCCCGCACTGCTGGCAGTTTAAAACCGACCCACACAACTAGCAATCTTACACCCTCCCGCATTGCTGGCAGTCTAACACCTTCCCACACAAGGAGTAACCTTACACCCTACCGCACTGCAGGCAGTCCAACACCGACCCACAATGATAGCAATCTTACACCCTCCCCGCACTGCTGGCAGTCTAAAACTGACCCACACTGATAGCAACCTTACACCCTCCCGCACTGTTGGCAGTCTAAAACCGACCAACACAACTAGCAATCTTACACCTTCCTGCACTGCTGGCAGTCTAAAACAGACCCACACTTCTAGTAATCTAACACCCTCCCGCACTGCTGGAGCTGGCAGTCTAAAACCGACCTACACTGATAGCAATCTTACACCCTCCCGCACTGCTGGCAGTCTAAAACTGACGCACACAACTAGCAATCTTACACCCTACCCACTGCTAGCAGTCTAAAACCGACCCACACAACTCGCAATCTTACACCCTCCTGCACTGCTGGCAGTCTAACACTGTACCCACATTTATAGCAACCTTACACCCTTCCGCACTGCTGGCAGTCTAAAACCTACCCACACAACTAGCAATCTTACATCCTACCCACTGCTAGCAGTCTAAAACCGATCCACAAAACTAGCAATCTAAAACCCTCCCGCACTGCTAGCAGTCTAAAACTCACCCACACTGATAGCAATCTTACACCCTCCTGCACTGCTAGCAGTCTAACACCGACCCACACTGATAGCAATATTACACCCTCCTGCACTGCTGGCAGTCTAAAATCGACCCACACTGATAGCAATCTTACACCCTCCCACACTGCTGGCAGTCTAAAATCGACCAACACTGATAGCAATCTTACACCCTCCCGCACTGCTGGCAGTCTAAAACCGTCCCACACTGATAGCAATCTTACACCCTCCCGCACTGCAGGCAGTGTAACACCGACCCACACTGATAGCAATCTTACACCCTCCCTCACTGCTGGCAGTTGAAAATCGACCCACACAGATAGCAATCTTACACCCTCCCGCACTGCTGGCAGTCTAAAACCAACCCACACTGATAGCAATCTTACACCCTCCCGAACTGCTGGCAGTCTAAAACCGACCCAGACAACTAGCAATCTTACACCCTACCCACTGCTAGCAGTCTAAAACCGACCCACACAACTCGCAATCTTACACCCTCCTGCACTGCTGGCAGTCTCACACTGTACCCACATTACTAGCAAGCTTAAACCCTCCCGCACTGCTGGCAGTCTAAAATCGACCCACACAACAAGCAATCTTACACCCTACCCACTGCTAGCAGTCTAAAACCGACCCACACAAATCGCAATCTTACACCCTCCTGCACTGCTGGCAGTCTAACACTGTACCCACATTACTAGCAAGCTTACACCCTCCCGCACTGCTGGCAGTCTAAAACCGACCCACACAACAAGCAATCTTACACCCTACCCACTGCTAGCAGTCTAAAACCGACCCACACAACTAACAGTCTAAAACCCTCCTGCACTGCTGCCAGTCTAACACCAACGACACTGATAAGCAATCTTACACCCTCCCGCACTGCTGGTAGTCTAACACCGACCCACACTGATAGCAATTTTACACCCTCCCGCTCTGCTGGCAGTCTAACATCGACCCACACTGATAGCAATCTTACACCCTCCCACACTGCTGGCAGTCTAAAACTGACCCACACTGATAGCAACCTTACACCCTCCCACATTGATGTCAGTCTAAAACCGACCCACACTGATAGCAGTCTTACACCCTCCTGCACTGCTGGCAGTCTAAAACAGACCCACACAACCAGCAATCTTACACCCTCCCGCACTGCTGGCAGTCTAAAACTGACCCACACTGATAGCAATCTTACACCCTCCCGCACTGCTGGCAGTCTAAAAACGACACACACAACTAGCAATCTTACACCCTCCCGCACTGCTGGCAGTCTAAAACAGACCCACACAACTAGCAATCTTACACCCTCCCACACTGCTGGCAGTCCAACACCGAACCACACTGATAGCAATCTTACACCCTCCCGCACTGCTGGCAGTCTAAAACCGACCCACACAACTAGCAATCTTACACCCTACCCACTGCTAGCAGTCTAAAACCGACCCACACAACTAGCAATCTTACACCCTCCCGCACTGCTAGCAGTCTAAAACCGACCCACACTGATAGCAATCTTACACCCTCCCGCACTGCTGGCAGTCTAAAACAGACCCACACAACTAGCAATCTTACACCCTCCCGCACTGCTGGCAGTCTAAAACCGACCCACACTTATAGCAATCTTACACCCTTCCGCACTGCTGGCAGTCTAAAACTGACCCACAGAACTAGCAATCTTACACCCTCCCGCACTGCTGGCAGTCTAACACCTTCCCACACAAGGAGTAACCTTACACCCTCCCGCACTGCTGGCAGTCTAAAAACGACCCACACAACTAGCAATCTTACACCCTCCCGCACTGCTGGCAGTCTAAAACAGACCCACACAACTAGCAATCTTACACCCTCCCACACTGCTGGCAGTCCAACACTGAACCACACTGATAGCAATCTTACACCCTCCCGCACTGCTGGCAGTCTAAAACCGACCCACACAACTATCAATCTTCCACCCTACCCACTGCTAGCAGTCTAAAACCGACCCACACAACTAGCAATCTTGCACCCTCCCGCACTGCTAGCAGTCTAAAACCGACCCACACTGATAGCAATCTTACACCCTCCCGCACTGCTGGCAGTCTAAAACCGACCCACACAACTAGCAATCTTACACCCTCCCGCACTGCTGGCAGTCTAAAACCGACCCACACTTATAGCAATCTTACACCCTTCCGCACTGCTGGCAGTCTAAAACTGACCCACAGAACTAGCAATCTTACACCCTCCCGCACTGCTGGCAGTTTAAAACCGACCCACACAACTAGCAATCTTACACCCTCCCGCATTGCTGGCAGTCTAACACCTTCCCACACAAGGAGTAACCTTACACCCTACCGCACTGCAGGCAGTCCAACACCGACCCACAAAGATAGCAATCTTACACCCTCCCGCACTGCTGGCAGTCTAAAACTGACCCACACTGATAGCAATCTTACACCCTCCCGCACTGTTGGCAGTCTAAAACCGACCCACACAATTAGCAATCTTACACCTTCCTGCACTGCTGGCAGTCTAAAACAGACCCACACTTCTAGTAATCTAACACCCTCCCGCACTGCTGGTGCTGGCAGTCTAAAACCGACCTACACTGATAGCAATCTTACACCCTCCCGCACTGCTGGCAGTCTAAAACTGACGCACACAACTAGCAATTTTACACCCTACCCACTGCTAGCAGTCTAAAACCGACCCACACAACTCGTAATCTTACACCCTCCTGCACTGCTGGCAGTCTAACACTGTACCCACATTTCTAGCAACCTTACACCCTTCCGCACTGCTGGCAGTCTAAAACCTACCCACACAACTAGCAATCTTACACCCTACCCACTGCTAGCAGTCTAAAACCGATCCACAAAACTAGCAATCTAAAACCCTCCCGCACTGCTAGCAGTCTAAAACTCACCCACACTGATAGCAATCTTACACCCTCCTGCACTGCTACCAGTCTAACACCGACCCACACTGATAGCAATATTACACCCTCCTGCACTGCTGGCAGTCTAAAATCGACCCACACTGATAGCAATCTTACACCCTCCCGCACTGCTGGCAGTCTAAAATCGACCCTCACTGATAGCAATCTTACACCCTCCCGCACTGCTGGCAGTCTAAAACCGACCCACACTGATAGCAATCTTACACCCTCCCGCACTGCTGGCAGTCTAACACCGACCCACACTGATAGCAATCTTACACCCTCCCGCACTGCTGGCAGTTGAAAATCGACCCACACAGATAGCAATCTTACACCCTCCCGCACTGCTGGCAGTCTAAAACCAACCCACACTGATAGCAATCTTACACCCTCCCGAACTGCTGGCAGTCTAAAACCGACCCACACAACTAGCAATCTTACACCCTACCCACTGCTAGCAGTCTAAAACCGACCCACACAACTCGCAATCTTACTCCCTCCTGCACTGCTGGCAGTCTAACACTGTACCCACATTACTAGCAAGCTTACACCCTCCCGCACTGCTGGCAGTCTAAAATCGACCCACACAACAAGCAATCTTACACCCTACCCACTGCTAGCAGTCTAAAACCGACCCACACAACTAACAGTCTAAAACCCTCCTGCACTGCTGCCAGTCTAACACCAACGACACTGATAAGCAATCTTACACCCTCCCGCACTGCTGGTAGTCTAACACCAACCCACACTGATAGCAATCTTACACCCTCCCGCACTGCTGGCAGTCTAACATCGACCCACACTGATAGCAATCTTACACCCTCCCACACTGCTGGTAGTCTAAAACTGACCCACACTGATAGCAACCTTACACCCTCCCACACTGATGTCAGTCTAAAACCGACCCACACTGATAGCAGTCTTACACCCTCCTGCACTGCTGGCAGTCTAAAACAGACCCACACAACCACCAATCTTACACCCTCCCGCACTGCTGGCAGTCTATAACTGACCCACCCTGATAGCAATCTTACACCCTCCTGCACTGCTGGCAGTCTAAAAACGACCCACACAACTAGCAATCTTACACCCTCCCGCATTGCTGGCAGTCTAACACCTTCCCACACAACTAGAAATCTTACACCCTCCCACACTGCTGGCAGTCCAACACCGAACCACACTAAGAGCAATCTTACACCCTCCCGCACTGCTGGCAGTCTAAAACCGACCCACACCACTAGCAATCTTACACCCTACCCACTGCTAGCAGTCTAAAACTGACCCACACAACTAGCAATCTTACACGTTCCCGCACTGCTAGAAGTCTAAAACCGACCCACACTGATAGCAATCTTACACCCTCCCGCACTGCTGGCAGTCTAAAACCGACCCACACCACTAGCAATCTTACACCCTACCCACTGCTAGCAGTCTAAAACTGACCCACACAACTAGCAATCTTACACCCTCCTGCACTGCTAGCAGTCTAAAACCGACCTACACTGATAGCAATCTTACACCCTTCCGCACCGCTGGCAGTCTAAAACTGACCCACAGAACTAGCAATCTTACACCCTCCCGCACTGCTGGCAGTCTAAAACCGACCCACACAACTAGCAATCTTACACCCTCCCGCATTGCTGGCAGTCTAACACCTTCCCACACAAGGAGTAACCTTACACCCTCCCGCACTGCTGGCAGTCTAAAAACGACCCACACAACTAGCAATCTTACACCCTCCCGCACTGCTGGCAGTCTAAAACAGACCCACACAACTAGCAATCTTACACCCTCCCACACTGCTGGCAGTCCAACACCGAACCACACTGATAGCAATCTTACCCCCTCCCGCACTGCTGGCAGTCTAAAACCTACCCACACAACTAGCAATCTTACACCCTACCCACTGCTAGCAGTCTAAAACTGACCCACACTGATAGCAATCTCACATCCTCCTGCACTGCTGGCAGTCTAAAACTGACCCACACTGCTGGCAGTCTAAAACTGGCCCACACTGATAGCAATTTTACACCCTCCCACACTGCTGGCAGTCTAAAACTGACCCACACTGATAGCAATCTTACACCCTCCCGCACTGCTGGCAGTCTAAAACCAATCCACACTGATAGCAATCTTGCACCCTCCCGAACTGCTGGCAGTCTAAAACCGACCCACACAACTAGCAATCTTACACCCTACCCACTGCTAGCAGTCTAAAACCGACCCACACAACTCGCAATCTTACACCCTCCTGCACTGCTGGCAGTCTAACACTGTACCCACATTACTAGCAAGCTTACACCCTCCCGCACTGCTGGCAGTCTAAAACCGACCCACACATCAAGCAATCTTACACCCTACCCACTGCTAGCAGTCTAAAACCGACCCACACAACTAAAAGTCTAAAACCCTCCTGCACTGCTGCCAGTCTAACACCAACGACACTGATAAGCAATCCTACACCCTCCCGCACTGCTGGTAGTCTAACACCGACCCACACTGATAGCAATCTTACACCCTCCCGCACTGCTGGCAGTCTAACATCGACCCACACTGATAGCAATCTTACACCCTCCCACACTGCTGGCAGTCTAAAACTGACCCACACTGATAGCAACCTTACACCCTCCCACACTGATGTCAGTCTAAAACCGACCCACACTGATAGCAGTCTTACACCCTCCTGCACTGCTGGCAGTCTAAAACAGACCCACACAACCAGCAATCTTACACCCTCCCGCACTGCTGGCAGTCTAAAACTGACCCACACTGATAGCAATCTTACACCCTCCCGCACTGCTGGCAGTCTAAAAACGACACACACAACTAGCAATCTTACACCCTCCCGCACTGCTGGCAGTCTAAAACAGACCCACACAACTAGCAATCTTACACCCTCCCACACTGCTGGCAGTCCAACACCGAACCACACTGATAGCAATCTTACACCCTCCCGCACTGCTGGCAGTCTAAAACCGACCCACACAACTAGCAATCTTACACCCTACCCACTGCTAGCAGTCTAAAACCGACCCACACAACTAGCAATCTTACACCCTCCCGCACTGCTAGCAGTCTAAAATCGACCCACACTGATAGCAATCTTACACCCTCCCGCACTGCTGGCAGTTTAAAACCGACCCACACAACTAGCAATCTTACACCCTCCCGCACTGCTGGCATTCTAAAACCGACCCACACTTATAGCAATCTTACACCCTCCCGCACGGCTGGCAGTCTAAAACCGACCCACAGAAGGAGTAACCTTACACCCTCCCGCACTGCTGGCAGTCTAAAAACGACCCACACAACTAGCAATCTTACACCCTCCCGCACTGGTGGCAGTCTAAAACAGACCCACACAACTAGCAATCTTACACCCTCCCACACTGCTGGCAGTCCAACACCGAACCACACTGATAGCAATCTTACACCCTCCCGCACTGCTGGCAGTCTAAAACCGACCCACACAACTATCAATCTTACACCCTACCCACTGCTAGCAGTCTAAAACCGACCCACACAACTAGCAATCTTGCACCCTCCCGCACTGCTAGCAGTCTAAAACCGACCCACACTGATAGCAATCTTACACCCTCACGCACTGCTGGCAGTCTAAAACCGACCAACACAACTAGCAATCTTACACCCTCCCGCACTGCTGGCAGTCAAAAACCGACCTACACTTATAGCAATCTTACACCCTCCCGCATTGCTGGCAGTCTAACACCTTCCCACACAAGGAGTAACCTTACACCCTACCGCACTGCAGGCAGTCCAACACCGACCCACAATGATAGCAATCTTACACCCTCCCGCACTGCTGGCAGTCTAAAACTGACCCCCACTGATAGCAACCTTACACCCTCCTGCACTGTTGGCAGTCTAAAACCGACCCACACAACTAGCAATCTTACACCTTCCTGCACTGCTGGCAGTCTAAAACAGACCCACACTTCTAGTAATCTAACACCCTCCCGCACTGCTGGTGCTGGCAGTCTAAAACCGACCTACACTGATAGCAATCTTACACCCTCCCGCACTGCTGGCAGTCTAAAACTGACGCACACAACTAGCAATCTTACACCCTACCCACTGCTAGCAGTCTAAAACCGACCCACACAACTCGCAATCTTACACCCTCCTGCACTGTTGGCAGTCTAACACTGTACCCACATTTCTAGCAACCTTACACCCTTCCGCACTGCTGGCAGTCTAAAACCTACCCACACAACTAGCAATCTTACACCCTACCCACTGCTAGCAGTCTAAAACCGATCCACAAAACTAGCAATCGAAAACCCTCCCGCACTGCTAGCAGTCTCAAACTCACCCACACTGATAGCAATCTTACACCCTCCTGCACTGCTAGCAGTCTAACACCGACCCACACTGATAGCAATATTACACCCTCCTGCACTGCTGGCAGTCTAAAATCGACCCACACTGATAGCAATCTTACACCCTCCCGTACTGCTGGCAGTCTAAAATCGACCCACACTGATAGCAATCTTACACCCTCCCGCACTGCTGGCAGTCTAACACCGACCCACACTGATAGCAATCTTACACCCTCCCGCACTGCTGGCAGTTGAAAATCGACCCACACAGATAGCAATCTTACACCCTCCCGCACTGCTGGCAGTCTAAAACCAACCCACACTGATAGCAATCTTACACCCTCCCGAACTGCTGGCAGTCTAAAACCGACCCACAAAACTAGCAATCTTACACCCTACCCACTGCTAGCAGTCTAAAACTGACCCACACAACTCGCAATCTTACACCCTCCTGCACTGCTGGCAGTCTAACACTGTACCCACATTACTAGCAAGCTTATACCCTCCCGCACTGCTGGCAGTCTAAAATCGACCCACACAACAAGCAATCTTACACCCTACCCACTGCTAGCAGTCTAAAACCGACCCACACAACTAACAGTCTAAAACCCTCCTGCACTGCTGCCAGTATAACACCAACGACACTGATAAGCAATCTTACACCCTCCCGCACTGCTGGTAGTCTAACACCGACCCACACTGATAGCAATCTTACACCCTCCCGCACTGCTGGCAGTCTAACATCGACCCACACTGATAGCAATCTTACACCCTCCCACACTGCTGGCAGTCTAAAACTGACCCACACTGATAGCAACCTTACACCCTCCCACACTGATGTCAGTCTAAAACCGACCCACACTGATAGCAGTCTTACACCCTCCTGCACTGCTGGCAGTCTAAAACAGACCCACACAACCACCAATCTTACACCCTCCCGCACTGCTGGCAGTCTATAACTGACCCACACTGATAGCAATCTTACACCCTCCTTCACTGCTGGCAGTCTAAAAACGACCCACACAACTAGCAATCTTACACCCTCCCGCACTGCTGGCAGTCTAAATCAGACCCACACAACTAGCAATCTTACACCCTCCCACACTGCTGGCAATCCAACACCGAACCACACTGATAGCAATCTTACACCCTCCCGCACTGCTGGCAGTCTAAAACCGACCCACACCACTAGCAATCTTACACCCTACCCACTGCTAGCAGTCTAAAACTGACCAACACAACTAGCAATCTTACACCCTCCTGCACTGCTAGCAGTCTAAAACCGACCCACACTGATAGCAATCTTACACCCTCCCGCACTGCTGGCAGTCTAAAACCGACCCACACCACTAGCAATCTTACACCCTACCCACTGCTAGCAGTCTAAAACTGACCCACACAACTAGCAATCTTACACCCTCCTGCACTGCTAGCAGTCTAAAACCGACCCACACAACTCGCAATCTTACACCCTCCTGCACTGCTGGCAGTCTAACACTGTACCCACATTACTAGCAAGCTTACACCCTCCCGCACTGCTGGCAGTCTAAAACCGACCCACACAACAAGCAATCTTACACCCTGCCCACTGCTAGCAGTCTAAAACCGACCCACACAACTAACAGTCTAAAACCCTCCTGCACTGCTGCCAGTCTAACACCAACGACACTGATAAGCAATCTTACACCCTCCCGCACTGCTGGTAGTCTAACACCGACCCACACTGATAGCAATCTTACACCCTCCCGCACTGCTGGCAGTCTAACATCGACCCACACTGATAGCAATCTTACACCCTCCCACACTGCTGGCAGTCTAAAACTGACCCACACTGATAGCAACCTTACACCCTCCCACACTGATGTCAGTCTAAAACCGACCCACACTGATAGCAGTCTTACACCCTCCTGCACTGCTGGCAGTCTAAAACAGACCCACACAACCAGCAATCTTACACCCTCCCGCACTGCTGGCAGTCTAAAACTGACCCACACTGATAGCAATCTTACACCCTCCCGCACTGCTGGCAGTCTAAAAACGACACACACAACTAGCAATCTTACACCCTCCCGCACTGCTGGCAGTCTAAAACAGACCCACACAACTAGCAATGTTACACCCTCCCACACTGCTGGCAGTCCAACACCGAACCACACTGATAGCAATCTTACACCCTCCCGCACTGCTGGCAGTCTAAAACCGACCCACACAACTAGCAATCTTACACCCTACCCACTGCTAGCAGTCTAAAACCGACCCACACAACTAGCAATCTTACACCCTCCCGCACTGCTAGCAGTCTAAAATCGACCCACACTGATAGCAATCTTACACCCTCCCGCACTGCTGGCAGTCTAAAACCGACCCACACAACTAGCAATCTTACACCCTCCCGCACTGCTGGCAGTCTAAAACCGACCCACACTTATAGCAATCTTACACCCTCCCGCACTGCTGGCAGTCTAAAACCGACCCACACAAGGAGTAACCTTACACCCTCCCGCACTGCTGGCAGTCTAAAAACGACCCACACAACTAGCAATCTTACACCCTCTGCACTGCTGGCAGTCTAAAACAGACCCACACAACTAGCAATCTTACACCCTCCCACACTGCTGGCAGTCCAACACCGAACCACACTGATAGCAATCTTACACCCTCCCGCACTGCTGGCAGTCTAAAACCGACCCACACAACTATCAATCTTACACCCTACCCACTGCTAGCAGTCTAAAACCGACCCACACAACTAGCAATCTTGCACCCTCCCGCACTGCTAGCAGTCTAAAACCGACCCACACTGATAGCAATCTTACACCCTCCCGCACTGCTGGCAGTCTAAAACCGACCAACACAACTAGCAATCTTACACCCTCCCGCACTGCTGGCAGTCTAAAACCGACCCACACCACTAGCAATCTTACACCCTACCCACTGCTAGCAGTCTAAAACTGACCAACACAACTAGCAATCTTACACCCTCCTGCACTGCTAGCAGTCTAAAACCGACCCACACTGATAGCAATCTTACACCCTCCCGCACTGCTGGCAGTCTAAAACCGACCCACACCACTAGCAATCTTACACCCTACCCACTGCTAGCAGTCTAAAACTGACCCACACAACTAGCAATCTTACACCCTCCTGCACTGCTAGCAGTCTAAAACCGACCCACACAACTCGCAATCTTACACCCTCCTGCACTGCTGGCAGTCTAACACTGTACCCACATTACTAGCAAGCTTACACCCTCCCGCACTGCTGGCAGTCTAAAACCGACCCACACAACAAGCAATCTTACACCCTACCCACTGCTAGCAGTCTAAAACCGACCCACACAACTAACAGTCTAAAACCCTCCTGCACTGCTGCCAGTCTAACACCAACGACACTGATAAGCAATCTTACACCCTCCCGCACTGCTGGTAGTCTAACACCGACCCACACTGATAGCAATCTTACACCCTCCCGCACTGCTGGCAGTCTAACATCGACCCACACTGATAGCAATCTTACACCCTCCCACACTGCTGGCAGTCTAAAACTGACCCACACTGATAGCAACCTTACACCCTCCCACACTGATGTCAGTCTAAAACCGACCCACACTGATAGCAGTCTTACACCCTCCTGCACTGCTGGCAGTCTAAAACAGACCCACACAACCAGCAATCTTACACCCTCCCGCACTGCTGGCAGTCTAAAACTGACCCACACTGATAGCAATCTTACACCCTCCCGCACTGCTGGCAGTCTAAAAACGACACACACAACTAGCAATCTTACACCCTCCCGCACTGCTGGCAGTCTAAAACAGACCCACACAACTAGCAATCTTACACCCTCCCACACTGCTGGCAGTCCAACACCGAACCACACTGATAGCAATCTTACACCCTCCCGCACTGCTGGCAGTCTAAAACCGACCCACACAACTAGCAATCTTACACCCTACCGACTGCTAGCAGTCTAAAACCGACCCACACAACTAGCAATCTTACACCCTCCCGCACTGCTAGCAGTCTAAAATCGACCCACACTGATAGCAATCTTACACCCTCCCGCACTGCTGGCAGTCTAAAACCGACCCACACAACTAGCAATCTTACACCCTCCCGCACTGCTGGCAGTCTAAAACCGACCCACACTTATAGCAATCTTACACCCTCCCGCACTGCTGGCAGTCTAAAACCGACCCACACAAGGAGTAACCTTACACCCTCCCGCACTGCTGGCAGTCTAAAAACGACCCAAACAACTAGCAATCTTACACCCTCCCACACTGCTGGCAGTCCAACACCGAACCACACTGATAGCAATCTTACACCCTCCCGCACTGCTGGCAGTCTAAAACCGACCCACACAACTATCAATCTTACACCCTACCCACTGCTAGCAGTCTAAAACCGACCCACACAACTAGCAATTTTGCACCCTCCCGCACTGCTAGCAGTCTAAAACCGACCCACACTGATAGCAATCTTACACCCTCCCGCACTGCTGGCAGTCTAAAACCGACCAACACAACTAGCAATCTTACACCCTCCCGCACTGCTGGCAGTCAAAAACCGACCTACACTTATAGCAATCTTACACCCTCCCGCATTGCTGGCAGTCTAACACCTTCCCACACAAGGAGTAACCTTACACCCTACCGCACTGCAGGCAGTCCAACACCGACCCACAATGATAGCAATCTTACACCCTCCCGCACTGCTGGCAGTCTAAAACTGACCCACACTGATAGCAACCTTACACCCTCCTGCACTGTTGGCAGTCTAAAACCGACCCACACAACTAGCAATCTTACACCTTCCTGCACTGCTGGCAGTCTAAAACAGACCCACACTTCTAGTAATCTAACACCCTCCCGCACTGCTGGTGCTGGCAGTCTAAAACCGACCTACACTGATAGCAATCTTACACCCTCCCGCACTGCTGGCAGTCTAAAACTGACGCACACAACTAGCAATCTTACACCCTACCCACTGCTAGCAGTCTAAAACCGACCCACACAACTCGCAATCTTACACCCTCCTGCACTGTTGGCAGTCTAACACTGTACCCACATTTCTAGCAACCTTACACCCTTCCGCACTGCTGGCAGTCTAAAACCTACCCACACAACTAGCAATCTTACACCCTACCCACTGCTAGCAGTCTAAAACCGATCCACAAAACTAGCAATCTAAAACCCTCCCACACTGCTAGCAGTCTCAAACTCACCCACACTGATAGCAATCTTACACCCTCCTGCACTGCTAGCAGTCTAACACCGACCCACACTGATAGCAATATTACACCCTCCTGCACTGCTGGCAGTCTAAAATCGACCCACACTGATAGCAATCTTACACCCTCCCGTACTGCTGGCAGTCTAAAATCGACCCACACTGATAGCAATCTTACACCCTCCCGCACTGCTGGCAGTCTAACACCGACCCACACTGATAGCAATCTTACACCCTCCCGCACTGCTGGCAGTTGAAAATCGACCCACACAGATAGCAATCTTACACCCTCCCGCACTGCTGGCAGTCTAAAACCAACCCACACTGATAGCAATCTTACACCCTCCCGAACTGCTGGCAGTCTAAAACCGACCCACACAACTAGCAATCTTACACCCTACCCACTGCTAGCAGTCTAAAACCGACCCACACAACTCGCAATCTTACACCCTCCTGCACTGCTGGCAGTCTAACACTGTACCCACATTACTAGCAAGCTTATACCCTCCCGCACTGCTGGCAGTCTAAAATCGACCCACACAACAAGCAATCTTACACCCTACCCACTGCTAGCAGTCTAAAACCGACCCACACAACTAACAGTCTAAAACCGTCCTGCACTGCTGCCAGTCTAACACCAACGACACTGATAAGCAATCTTACACCCTCCCGCACTGCTGGTAGTCTAACACCGACCCACACTGATAGCAATCTTACACCCTCCCGCACTGCTGGCAGTCTAACATCGACCCACACTGATAGCAATCTTACACCCTCCCACACTGCTGGCAGTCTAAAACTGACCCACACTGATAGCAACCTTACACCCTCCCACACTGATGTCAGTCTAAAACCGACCCACACTGATAGCAGTCTTACACCCTCCTGCACTGCTGGCAGTCTAAAACAGACCCACACAACCACCAATCTTACACCCTCCCGCACTGCTGGCAGTCTATAACTGACCCACACTGATAGCAATCTTACACCCTCCTGCACTGCTGGCAGTCTAAAAACAACCCACACAACTAGCAATCTTACACCCTCCCGCACTGCTGGCAGTCTAAATCAGACCCACACAACTAGCAATCTTACACCCTCCCACACTGCTGGCAGTCCAACACCGAACCACACTGATAGCAATCTTACACCCTCCCGCACTGCTGGCAGTCTAAAACCGACCCACACCACTAGCAATCTTACACCCTACCCACTGCTAGCAGTCTAAAACTGACCAACACAACTAGCAATCTTACACCCTCCTGCACTGCTAGCAGTCTAAAACCGACCCACACTGATAGCAATCTTACACCCTCCCGCACTGCTGGCAGTCTAAAACCGACCCACACCACTAGCAATCTTACACCCTACCCACTGCTAGCAGTCTAAAACTGACCCACACAACTAGCAATCTTACACCCTCCTGCACTGCTAGCAGCCTAAAACCGACCCACACTGATAGCAATCTTACACCCTCCTGCACTGCTGGCAGTCTAAAACCGACCCACACAACTAGCAATCTTACACCCTCCCGCACTGCTGGCAGTCTAAAACAACCCACACTTATAGCAATCTTACACCCTTCCGCACCGCTGGCAGTCTAAAACTGACCCACAGAACTAGCAATCTTACACCCTCCCGCACTGCTGGCAGTCTAAAACCGACCCACACAACTAGCAATCTTACACCCTCCCTCATTGCTGGCAGTCTAACACCTTCCCACACAAGGAGTAACCTTACACCCTCCCGCACTGCTGGCAGTCTAAAAACGACCCACACAACTAGCAATCTTACACCCTCCCGCACTGCTGGCAGTCTAAAACAGTCCCACACAACTAGCAATCTTACACCCTCCCACACTGCCGGCAGTCCAACACCGAACCACACTGATAGCAATCTTACCCCTCCCGCACTGCTGGCAGTCTAAAACCGACCCACACAACTAGCAATCTTACACCCTCCCGCACTGCTGGCAGTCTAAAACCGACCCACACAACTAGCAATCTTACACCCTACCCACTGCTAGCAGTCTAAAACCGACCCACACAACTAGCAATCTTACACCCTCCCACACTGCTGGCAGTCTAAAACCGACCCACACAACTAGCAATCTTACACCCTCCCGCACTGCTGGCAGTCTAAAACCGACCCACACTTATAGCAATCTTACACCCTTCCGCACTGCTGGCAGTCTAAAACTGACCCACAAAACTAGCAATCTTACACCCTCCCGCACTGCTGGCAGTTTAAAACCGACCCACACAACTAGCAATCTTACACCCTCCCGCATTGCTGGCAGTCTAACACCTTCCCACACAAGGAGTAACCTTACACCCTACCGCACTGCAGGCAGTCCAACACCGACCCACAATGATAGCAATCTTACACCCTCCCGCACTGCTGGCAGTCTAAAACTGACCCACACTGATAGGAACCTTACACCCTCCCGCACTGTTGGCAGTCTAAAACCGACCCACACAACTAGCAATCTTACACCTTCCTGCACTGCTGGCAGTCTAAAACAGAACCACACTTCTAGTAATCTAACACCCTCCCGCACTGCTGGTGCTGGCAGTCTAAAACCGACCTACACTGATAGCAATCTTACACCCTCCCGCACTGCTGGCAGTCTAAAACTGACCCACACAACTAGCAATCTTACACCCTACCCACTGCTAGCAGTCTAAAACCGACCCACACAACTCGCAATCTTACACCCTCCTGCACTGCTGGCAGTCTAACACTGTACCCACATTTCTAGCAACCTTACACCCTTCCGCACTGCTGGCAGTCTAAAACCTACCCACACAACTAGCAATCTTACACCCTACCCACTGCTAGCAGTCTAAAACCGATCCACAAAACTAGCAATCTAAAACCCTCCCGCACTGCTAGCAGTCTAAAACCGACCAACACTGATAGCAATCTTACACCCTCCCGCACTGCTGGCAGTCTAAAATCGACCCACACAACTAGCAATCTTACACCCTCCCGCACTGCTGGCAGTCTAAAACCGAGCCACACTGATAGCAATCTTACACCCTCCCGCATTACTGGCAGTCTAAAACTGACCCACACAACTAGCGGTGCGTAAAGACGGGGAGGCAGTGGCGGCTAGTTTTCATGATGGCATGCTGGCCATTAGCTCATGGATGGCAAACAATTGCCTCAAATTAAATTCAGACAAGACCGAGGTAATGGTCTTCGGTAACCTTACCCCTGGATGGTCTCCGACATGGTGGCCAGCTGAACTGGGATCACTCCCCACCCCTGTCAAGAAGGCCAGAACTTAGGCGTCATGTTTGATGAGAGCCTCACCTTCAAACAGCATGTCAACGCAGTGGCCTCTTCGTCCTTTTATGTTTTAAGGATGATAAAAAAATTGCTACCTTTCCTCCCGACTAGCACTGGAAAAACACTCATCAGTGCCCTAGTTATGTCAAGAGTTGACTACTGTAACGGCCTTTTAATCAATGCTCAAGAAAATGTTTTGAACAGGCTGCAACGGATACAGAATGCAGCCGCCAGGATATTGTCAGGTACTCCAAAGTTTAAGTCAATTTCCAATGTGAGGCGCCAGCTACATTGGCTGCCCATAAAAAGCAGAACCAAATTTAAAGCGCTATGCATTGCCTACAAAGCAGTTCATGGTATACGACCTGAATACCTGAAAAAAGCTTTTCGGGCATATGTGCCCAGCAGAGCCCTACGCTCCGCAGATGCCAACCTTCTGATCGTTCCCAGAACAAATAAAGTCAACTGGGGCGACAGAAGATTTATAGTGGCAACGGCTAAACTTTGGAACCTGCTCCCTCTACAAATTAAGACTAGCCCAACGCAACTATCCTTCAGAAAACAAGTAAAAACCTGGCTATTTGAGCAAGAAGGGGCCTTCCCTCTTTCCTCTACAGTCCATAGCGCCGAGACACCCACGGGTAGTTGTGCGCTCTAGAAATTGCTAACATAACATAACATCTTACACCCTCCCGCACTGCTGGCAGTCTAAAACTGACCCACACAACTAGCAATCTTACACCCTCCCGCACTGCTGGCAGTCTAACACCCTCCCACACAAGGAGTAACCTTACACCCTCCCGCACTGCTGGCAGTCTAAAACCAACCCACACTAATAGCAATCTAACACCCTACTGCACTGCTAGCAGTCTAACAACGACCCACACTGAGAGAACACACAAAGTGAGAGAGGCATTGTTATAAAAAGAATTTCAACTGGTTCAAATCCCACACATGGTGATGATAGACAAGGCCAGTCCTTCAACTCCTTGATTTGATAAATTCTTTTATTCACAATAAATACACAGCAGCCAACGCGTTTCACCCATGCGGGCTTCTTCAGGGCTAGTGTTCTAGTTCACACCATTGAGACAGATATTTTAGGAGTGGTGGCCCAATTCAATCGGCACTTTGGAACTGTTTAATTCCGGTCATCGAGTCTTAAAGAATGTATTCAGTGTGGTGTTCCACAATGACTAGTCCCCTTCAGGGACATGACTGTATTATGCGCTTAATCGCCAGCTTCTTCATATGGCCATATGGGAGACTTCGTGACACTTCCAAATGTGCAAAAACCTTTTTTGCAAATTTGAAATTCTTTTTATAACAATGCCTCTCTCACTTTGTGTGTTCTCTTGCTGTATTTGAAACCTTTGTCGGTGGCAGGTTTCGGGAGGTGGGCATTGGTCTATTGGTGCCGTATGAATTATTGTTAGAAGTAATTACAACAAACACAAGTAGTTGGTGCAGCATCGTACACCCTGCCACCGTGTTTGTAACGACCCACACTGATAGCAATCTTACACCCTCCCGCACTGCTGGCAGTCTAAAACCGACCTACACTGATAGCAATCTTACACCCTTCCGCACTGCTGGCAGTCTAAAACCGACCCACACAACTAGCAATCTTACACCATCCCGAACTGCTGCCAGTGTAACACCGACCCACACTACTAGCAATCTTACAAACTCCCGCACTGCTGGCAGTCTAAAACCGACCCACACTACTAGCAATCTAACACCCTTCTGCACTGCTGGCAGTCTAACACTGTACCCACATTACTAGCAACCTTACACCCTCCCACACTGATGGCAGTCTAAAACCGACCCACACTGATAGCAACCTTACACACTCCCACACTTCTGATAGTCTAAAACTGACACACACTGATAGCAATCTTACACCCTTCCGCACTGCTGGCAGTCTAAAACCGACCCACACAACTGGCAATCTTACACCGTACCCACTGATAGCAGTCTAAAACTGACCCTCACTGATAGCAATCTCACACCCTCCTGCACTGCTGGCAGTCTAAAACTGACCCACACTGCTGGCAGTCTAAAACTGACCCACATTACTAGCAACCTTACACCCTCCCACACTGATGGCAGTCTAAAACTGACACACACTGATAGCAATCTTACACCCTTCCGCACTGCTGGCAGTCTAAAACCGACCCACACAACTGGCAATCTTACACCGTACCCAATGATAGAAGTCTAAAACTGACCCACACTGATAGCAATCTCACACCCTCCTGCACTGCTGGCAGTCTAAAACTGACCCACACTGCTGGCAGTCTAAAACTGACCCACACTGATAGCAATTTTACACCCTCCCACACTGCTGGCAGTCTAAAATCGACCCACACTGATAGCAATCTTACACCCTCCCGCACTGCTGGCAGTCTAAAACCGACCCACACAACTAGCAATCTTACAACTTCTCGCACTGCTGGCAGTCTAACACTGACCCACACTGATAGCAATCTTACACCCTCATGCACTGATGGCAGTCTAAAACCGACCCACACAACTAGCAAGCTTACACCCTCCCGCACTGCTGGCGCTCTAAAATCGACACACACTTCTAGCAATCTAACACCCTACCGCACTGCTAGCAGTCTAACACCCACCCACACTGATAGCAATCTTACACCCTCCTGCACTGCTAGCAGTCTAACACCGACCCACACTGATAGCAATATTACACCCTCCTGCACTGCTGGCAGTCTAAAATCGACCCACACTGATAGCAATCTTACACCCTCCCGCACTGCTGGCAGTCTAAAATCGACCCACACTGATAGCAATCTTAAACCCTCCCGCACTGCTGGCAGTCTAAAACCGACCCACACTGATAGCAATCTTACACCCTCCCGCACTGCTGGCAGTTGAAAATCGACCCACAGAGATAGCAATCTTACACCCTCCCGCACTGCTGGCAGTCTAAAACCAACCCACACTGATAGCAATCTTACACCCTCCCGAACTGCTGGCAGTCTAAAACCGACCCACACAACTAGTAATCTTACACCCTACCCACTGCTAGCAGTCTAAAACCGACCCACACAACTCGCAATCTTACACCCTCCTGCACTGCTGGCAGTCTAACACTGTACCCACATTACTAGCAAGCTTACACCCTCCCGCACTGCTGGCAGTCTAAAACCGACCCACACAACAAGCAATCTTACACCCTACCCACTGCTAGCAGTCTAAAACCGACCCACACAACTACCAGTCTAAAACCCTCCTGCACTGCTGCCAGTCTAACACCAATGACACTGATAAGCAATCTTACACCCTCCCGCACTGCTGCTAGTCTAACACCGACCCACACTGATAGCAATCTTACACCCTCCCGCACTGCTGGCAGTCTAACACCGACCTCCACTGATAGCAATCTTACACCCTCCCGCACTGCTGGCAGTTGAAAATCGACCCACACAGATAGCAATCTTACACCCTCCCGCACTGCTGGCAGTCTAAAACCAACCCACACTGATAGCAATCTTACACCCTCCCGAACTGCTGGCAGTCTAAAACCGACCCACACAACTAGCAATCTTACACCCTACCCACTGCTAGCAGTCTAAAACCGACCCACACAACTCGCAATCTTACACCCTCCTGCACTGCTGGCAGTCTAACACTGTACCCACATTACTAGCAAGCTTATACCCTCCCGCACTGCTGGCAGTCTAAAATCGACCCACACAACAAGCAATCTTACACCCTACCCACTGCTAGCAGTCTAAAACCGACCCACACAACTAACAGTCTAAAACCCTCCTGCACTGCTGCCAGTCTAACACCAACAACACTGATAAGCAATCTTACACCCTCCCGCACTGCTGGTAGTCTAACACCGACCCACACTGATAGCAATCTTACACCCTCCCGCACTGCTGGCAGTCTAACATCGACCCACACTGATAGCAATCTTACACCCTTCCACACTGCTGGAAGTCTAAAACTGACCCACACTGATAGCAACCTTATACCCTCCCACACTGATGTCAGTCTTAAACCGACCCACACTGATAGCAGTCTTACACCCTCCTGCACTGCTGGCAGTCTAAAACAGACCCACACAACCACCAATCTTACACCCTCCCGCACTGCTGGCAGTCTATAACTGACCCACACTGATAGCAATCTTACACCCTCCTGCACTGCTGGCAGTCTAAAAACGACCCACACAACTAGCAATCTTACACCCTCCCGCACTGCTGGCAGTCTAAAACCGACCCACACAACTAGCAATCTTACACCCTCCCGCACTGCTGGCAGTCTAAAACCGACCCACACAACTAGCAATCTTACACCCTACCCACTGCTAGCAGTCTAAAACCGACCCACACAACTAGCAATCTTACACCCTCCCACACTGCTGGCAGTCTAAAACCGACCCACACAACTAGCAATCTTACACCCTCCCGCACTGCTGGCAGTCTAAAACCGACCCACACTTATAGCAATCTTACACCCTTCCGCACTGCTGGCAGTCTAAAACTGACCCACAGAACTAGCAATCTTACACCCTCCCGCACTGCTGGCAGTTTAAAACCGACCCACACAACTAGCAATCTTACACCCTCCCGCATTGCTGGCAGTCTAACACCTTCCCACACAAGGAGTAACCTTACACCCTACCGCACTGCAGGCAGTCCAACACCGACCCACAATGATAGCAATCTTACACCCTCCCGCACTGCTGGCAGTCTAAAACTGACCCACACTGATAGGAACCTTACACCCTCCCGCACTGTTGGCAGTCTAAAACCGACCCACACAACTAGCAATCTTACACCTTCCTGCACTGCTGGCAGTCTAAAACAGAACCACACTTCTAGTAATCTAACACCCTCCCGCACTGCTTGTGCTGGCAGTCTAAAACCGACCTACACTGATAGCAATCTTACACCCTCCCGCACTGCTGGCAGTCTAAAACTGACCCACACAACTAGCAATCTTACACCCTACCCACTGCTAGCAGTCTAAAACCGACCCACACAACTCGCAATCTTACACCCTCCTGCACTGCTGGCAGTCTAACACTGTACCCACATTTCTAGCAACCTTACACCCTTCTGCACTGCTGGCAGTCTAAAACCTACCCACACAACTAGCAATCTTACACCCTACCCACTGCTAGCAGTCTAAAACCGATCCACAAAACTAGCAATCTAAAACCCTCCCGCACTGCTAGCAGTCTAAAACCGACCCACACTGATAGCAATCTTACACCCTCCCGCACTGCTGGCAGTCTAAAATCGACCCACACAACTAGCAATCTTACACCCTCCCGCACTGCTGGCAGTCTAAAACCGAGCCACACTGATAGCAATCTTACACCCTCCCGCATTACTGGCAGTCTAAAACTGACCCACACAACTAGCGGTGCATAAAGACGGGGAGGCAGTGGCGGCTAGTTTTCATGATGGCATGCTGGCCATTAGCTCATGGATGGCAAACAATTGCCTCAAATTAAATTCAGACAAGACCGAGGTAATGGTCTTCGGTAACCTTACCCCTGGATGGTCTCCGACATGGTGGCCAGCTGAACTGGGATCACTCCCCACCCCTGTCAAGAAGGCCAGAACTTAGGCGTCATGTTTGATGAGAGCCTCACCTTCAAACAGCATGTCAACGCAGTGGCCTCTTCGTCCTTTTATGTTTTAAGGATGATAAAAAAATTGCTACCTTTCCTCCCGACTAGCACTGGAAAAACACTCATCAGTGCCCTAGTTATGTCAAGAGTTGACTACTGTAACGGCCTTTTAATCAATGCTCAAGAAAATGTTTTGAACAGGCTGCAACGGATACAGAATGCAGCCGCCAGGATATTGTCAGGTACTCCAAAGTTTAAGTCAATTTCCAATGTGAGGCGCCAGCTACATTGGCTGCCCATAAAAAGCAGAACCAAATTTAAAGCGCTATGCATTGCCTACAAAGCAGTTCATGGTATACGACCTGAATACCTGAAAAAGCTTTTCGGGCATATGTGCCCAGCAGAGCCCTACGCTCCGCAGATGCCAACCTTCTGATCGTTCCCAGAACAAATAAAGTCAACTGGGGCGACAGAAGATTTACAGTGGCAACGGCTAAACTTTGGAACCTGCTCCCTCTACAAATTAAGACTAGCCCAACGCAACTATCCTTCAGAAAACAAGTAAAAACCTGGCTATTTGAGCAAGAAGGGGCCTTCCCTCTTTCCTCTACAGTCCATAGCGCCGAGACACCCACGGGTAGTTGTGCGCTCTAGAAATTGCTAACATAACATCTTACACCCTCCCGCACTGCTGGCAGTCTAAAACTGACCCACACAACTAGCAATCTTACACCCTCCCGCACTGCTGGCAGTCTAACACCCTCCCACACAAGGAGTAACCTTACACCCTCCCGCACTGCTGGCAGTCTAAAACCAACCCACACTAATAGCAATCTAACACCCTACTGCACTGCTAGCAGTCTAACAACGACCCACACTGAGAGAACACACAAAGTGAGAGAGGCATTGTTATAAAAAAAGAATTTCAACTGGTTCAAATCCCACACATGGTGATGATAGACAAGGCCAGTCCTTCAACTCCTTGATTTGATAAATTCTTTTATTCACAATAAATACACAGCAGCCAACGCGTTTCACCCATGCGGGCTTCTTCAGGGCTAGTGTTCTAGTTCACACCATTGAGACAGATATTTTAGGAGTGGTGGCCCAATTCAATCGGCACTTTGGAACTGTTTAATTCCGGTCATCGAGTCTTAAAGAATGTATTCAGTGTGGTGTTCCACAATGACTAGTCCCCTTCAGGGACTTGAATGTATTATGCGCTTAATCGCCAGCTTCTTCATACGGCCATATGGGAGACTTCGTGACACTTCCAAATGTGCAAAAAACCTTTTTGCAAATTTGAAATTCTTTTATAACAATGCCTCTCTCACTTTGTGTGTTCTCTTGCTGTATTTGAAACCTTTGTCGGTGGCAGGTTTCGGGAGGTGGGCATTGGTCTATTGGTGCCGTATGAATTATTGTTAGAAGTAATTACAACAAACACAAGTAGTTGGTGCAGCATCGTACACCCTGCCACCGTGTTTGTAACGACCCACACTGATAGCAATCTTACACCCTCCCGCACTGCTGGCAGTCTAAAACCGACCTACACTGATAGCAATCTTACACCCTTCCGCACTGCTGGCAGTCTAAAACCGACCCACACAACTAGCAATCTTACACCATCCCGAACTGCTGCCAGTGTAACACCGACCCACACTACTAGCAATCTTACAAACTCCCGCACTGCTGGCAGTCTAAAACCGACCCACACTACTAGCAATCTAACACCCTTCTACACTGCTGGCAGTCTAACACTGTACCCACATTACTAGCAACCTTACACCCTCCCACACTGATGGCAGTCTAAAACCGACCCACACTGATAGCAACCTTACACACTCCCGCACTTCTGATAGTCTAAAACTGACACACACTGATAGCAATCTTACACCCTTCCGCACTGCTGGCAGTCTAAAACCGACCCACACAACTGGCAATCTTACACCGTACCCACTGATAGCAGTCTAAAACTGACGCACACTGATAGCAATCTAACACCCTTCTGCACTGCTGGCAGTCTAACACTGTACCCACATTACTAGCAACCTTACACCCTCCCACACTGATGGCAGTCTAAAACTGACACACACTGATAGCAATCTTACACCCTTCCGCACTGCTGGCAGTCTAAAACCGACCCACACAACTGGCAATCTTACACCGTACCCACTGATAGAAGTCTAAAACTGACCCACACTGATAGCAATCTAACACCCTCCTGCACTGCTGGCAGTCTAAAACTGACCCACACTGCTGGCAGTCTAAAACTGACCCACACTGATAGCAATTTTACACCCTCCCACACTGCTGGCAGTCTAAAATCGACCCACACTGATAGCAATCTTACACCCTCCCGCACTGCTGGCAGTCTAAAACCGACCCACACAACTAGCAATCTTACACCTTCTCGCACTGCTGGCAGTCTAACACTGACCCACACTGATAGCAATCTTACACCCTCACGCACTGATGGCAGTCTAAAACCGACCCACACAACTAGCAAGCTTACACCCTCCCGCACTGCTGGCGCTCTAAAATCGACACACACTTCTAGCAATCTAACACCCTACCGCACTGCTAGCAGTCTAACACCGACCCACACTGATAGCAAATTACACCCTCCTGCACTGCTGGCAGTCTAAAATCGACCCACACTGATAGCAATCTTACACCCTCCCGCACTGCTGGCAGTCTAAAATCGACCCACACTGATAGCAATCTTACACCCTCCCGCACTGCTGGCAGTCTAAAACCGACCCACACTGATAGCAATCTTACACCCTCCCGCACTGCTGGCAGTTGAAAATCGACCCACACAGATAGCAATCTTACACCCTCCCGCACTGCTGGCAGTCTAAAACCAACCCACACTGATAGCAATCTTACACCCTCCCGAACTGCTGGCAGTCTAAAACCGACCCACACAACTAGTAATCTTACACCCTACCCACTGCTAGCAGTCTAAAACCGACCCACACAACTCGCAATCTTACACCCTCCTGCACTGCAGGCAGTCTAACACTGTACCCACATTACTAGCAAGCTTACACCCTCCCGCACTGCTGGCAGTCTAAAACCGACCCACACAACAAGCAATCTTACACCCTACCCACTGCTAGCAGTCTAAAACCGACCCACACAACTAACAGTCTAAAACCCTCCTGCACTGCTGCCAGTCTAACACCAACGACACTGATAAGCAATCTTACACCCTCCCGCACTGCTGCTAGTCTAACACCGACCCACACTGATAGCAATCTTACACCCTCCCGCACTGCTGGCAGTCTAACACCGACCTCCACTGATAGCAATCTTACACCCTCCCGCACTGCTGGCAGTTGAAAATCGACCCACACAGATAGCAATCTTACACCCTCCCGCACTGCTGGCAGTCTAAAACCAACCCACACTGATAGCAATCTTACACCCTCCCGAACTGCTGGCAGTCTAAAACCGACCCACACAACTAGCAATCTTACACCCTACCCACTGCTAGCAGTCTAAAACCGACCCACACAACTCGCAATCTTACACCCTCCTGCACTGCTGGTAGTCTAACACTGTACCCACATTACTAGCAAGCTTATACCCTCCCGCACTGCTGGCAGTCTAAAATCGACCCACACAACAAGCAATCTTACACCCTACCCACTGCTAGCAGTCTAAAACCGACCCACACAACTAACAGTCTAAAACCCTCCTGCACTGCTGCCAGTCTAACACCAACAACACTGATAAGCAATCTTACACCCTCCCGCACTGCTGGTAGTCTAACACCGACCCACACTGATAGCAATCTTACACCCTCCCGCACTGCTGGCAGTCTAACATCGACCCACACTGATAGCAATCTTACACCCTCCCACACTGCTGGCAGTCTAAAACTGACCCACACTGATAGCAACCTTATACCCTCCCACACTGATGTCAGTCTAAAACCGACCCACACTGATAGCAGTCTTACACCCTCCTGCACTGCTGGCAGTCTAAAACAGACCCACACAACCACCAATCTTACACCCTCCCGCACTGCTGGCAGTCTATAACTGACCCACACTGATAGCAATCTTACACCCTCCTGCACTGCTGGCAGTCTAAAAACGACCCACACAACTAGCAATCTTACACCCTCCCGCACTGCTGGCAGTCTAAATCAGACCCACACAACTAGCAATCTTACACCCTCCCACACTGCTGGCAGTCCAACACCGAACCACACTGATAGCAATCTTACACCCTCCCGCACTGCTGGCAGTCTAAAACCGACCCACACCACTAGCAATCTTACACCCTACCCACTGCTAGCAGTCTAAAACTGACCAACACAACTAGCAATCTTACACCCTCCTGCACTGCTAGCAGTCTAAAACCGACCCACACTGATAGCAATCTTACACCCTCCCGCACTGCTTGCAGTCTAAAACCGACCCACACCACTAGCAATCTTACACCCTACCCACTGCTAGCAGTCTAAAACTGACCAACACAACTAGCAATCTTACACCCTCCTGCACTGCTAGCAGTCTAAAACTGACCCACACAACTAGCAATCTTACACCCTCCTGCACTGCTAGCAGTCTAAAACCGACCCACACTGATAGCAATCTTACACCCTCCCGCACTGCTGGCAGTCTAAAACCGACCCACACAACTAGCAATCTTACACCCTCCCGCACTGCTGGCAGTCTAAACGACCCACACTTATAGCAATCTTACACCCTTCCGCACCGCTGGCAGTCTAAAACTGACCCACAGAACTAGCAATCTTACACCCTCCCGCACTGCTGGCAGTCTAAAACCGACCCACACAACTAGCAATCTTACACCCTCCCGCATTGCTGGCAGTCTAACACCTTCCCACACAAGGAGTAACCTTACACCCTCCCGCACTGCTGGCAGTCTTAAAACGACCCACACAACTAGCAATCTTACACCCTCCCGCACTGCTGGCAGTCTAAAACAGACCCACACAACTAGCAATCTTACACCCTCCCACACTGCCGGCAGTCCAACACCGAACCACACTGATAGCAATCTTACCCCCTCCCGCACTGCTGGCAGTCTAAAACCGACCCACACAACTAGCAATCTTACACCCTCCCGCACTGCTGGCAGTCTAAAACCGACCCACACAACTAGCAATCTTACACCCTACGCACTGCTAGCAGTCTTAAACCGACCCACACAACTAGCAATCTTACACCCTCCCACACTGCTGGCAGTCTAAAACCGACCCACACAACTAGCAATCTTACACCCTCCCGCACTGCTGGCAGTCTAAAACCGACCCACACTTATAGCAATCTTACACCCTTCCGCACTGCTGGCAGTCTAAAACTGACCCACAGAACTAGCAATCTTACACCCTCCCGCACTGCTGGCAGTTTAAAACCGACCCACACAACTAGCAATCTTACACCCTCCCGCATTGCTGGCAGTCTAACACCTTCCCACACAAGGAGTAACCTTACACCCTACCGCACTGCAGGCAGTCCAACACCGACCCACAATGATAGCAATCTTACACCCTCCCGCACTGCTGGCAGTCTAAAACTGACCCACACTGATAGGAACCTTACACCCTCCCGCACTGTTGGCAGTCTAAAACCGACCCACACAACTAGCAATCTTACACCTTCCTGCACTGCTGGCAGTCTAAAACAGAACCACACTTCTAGTAATCTAACACCCTCCCGCACTGCTGGTGCTGGCAGTCTAAAACCGACCTACACTGATAGCAATCTTACACCCTCCCGCACTGCTGGCAGTCTAAAACTGACCCACACAACTAGCAATCTTACACCCTACCCACTGCTAGCAGTCTAAAACCGACCCACACAACTCGCAATCTTACACCCTCCTGCACTGCTAGCAGTCTAACACTGTACCCACATTTCTAGCAACCTTACACCCTTCCGCACTGCTGGCAGTCTAAAACCTACCCACACAACTAGCAATCTTACACCCTACCCACTGCTAGCAGTCTAAAACCGATCCACAAAACTAGCAATCTAAAACCCTCCCGCACTGCTAGCAGTCTAAAACCGACCCACACTGATAGCAATCTTACACCCTCCCGCACTGCTAGCAGTCTAAAATCGACCCACACAACTAGCAATCTTACACCCTCCCGCACTGCTGGCAGTCTAAAACCGAGCCACACTGATAGCAATCTTACACCCTCCCGCATTACTGGCAGTCTAAAACTGACCCACACAACTAGCGGTGCATAAAGACGGGGAGGCAGTGGCGGCTAGTTTTCATGATGGCATGCTGGCCATTAGCTCATGGATGGCAAACAATTGCCTCAAATTAAATTCAGACAAGACCGAGGTAATGGTCTTCGGTAACCTTACCCCTGGATGGTCTCCGACATGGTGGCCAGCTGAACTGGGATCACTCCCCACCCCTGTCAAGAAGGCCAGAACTTAGGCGTCATGTTTGATGAGAGCCTCACCTTCAAACAGCATGTCAACGCAGTGGCCTCTTCGTCCTTTTATGTTTTAAGGATGATAAAAAAATTGCTACCTTTCCTCCCGACTAGCACTGGAAAAACACTCATCAGTGCCCTAGTTATGTCAAGAGTTGACTACTGTAACGGCCTTTTAATCAATGCTCAAGAAAATGTTTAGAACAGGCTGCAACGGATACAGAATGCAGCCGCCAGGATATTGTCAGGTACTCCAAAGTTTAAGTCAATTTCCAATGTCAGGCGCCAGCTACATTGGCTGCCCATAAAAAGCAGAACCAAATTTAAAGCGCTATGCATTGCCTACAAAGCAGTTCATGGTATACGACCTGAATACCTGAAAAAGCTTTTCGGGCATATGTGCCCAGCAGAGCCCTACGCTCCGCAGATGCCAACCTTCTGATCGTTCCCAAAACAAATAAAGTCAACTGGGGCGACAGAAGATTTATAGTGGCAACGGCTAAACTTTGGAACCTGCTCCCCCTACAAATTAAGACTAGCCCAACGCAACTATCCTTCAGAAAACAAGTAAAAACCTGGCTATTTGAGCAAGAAGGGGCCTTCCCTCTTTCCTCTACAGTCCATAGCGCTGAGACACCCACGGGTAGTTGTGCGCTCTAGAAATTGCTAACATAACATAACATCTTACACCCTCCCGCACTGCTGGCAGTCTAAAACTGACCCACACAACTAGCAATCTTACACCCTCCCGCACTGCTGGCAGTCTAACACCTTCCCACACAAGGAGTAACCTTACTCCCTCCCGCACTGCTGGCAGTCTAAAACCAACCCACACTAATAGCAATCTAACACCCTACTGCACTGCTAGCAGTCTAACAACGCCCACACTGAGAGAACACACAAAGTGAGAGAGGCATTGTTATAAAAAAGAATTTCAACTGGTTCAAATCCCACACATGGTGATGATAGACAAGGCCAGTCCTTCAACTCCTTGATTTGATAAATTCTTTTATTCACAATAAATACACAGCAGCCAACGCGTTTCACCCATGCGGGCTTCTTCAGGGCTAGTGTTCTAGTTCACACCATTGAGACAGATATTTTAGGAGTGGTGGCCCAATTCAATCGGCACTTTGGAACTGTTTAATTCCGGTCATCGAGTCTTAAAGAATGTATTCAGTGTGGTGTTCCACAATGACTAGTCCCCTTCAGGGACATGACTGTATTATGCGCTTAATCGCCAGCTTCTTCATACGGCCATATGGGAGACTTCGTGACACTTCCAAATGTGCAAAAACCTTTTTGCAAATTTGAAATTCTTTTTATAACAATGCCTCTCTCACTTTGTGTGTTCTCTTGCTGTATTTGAAACCTTTGTCGGTGGCAGGTTTCGGGAGGTGGGCATTGGTCTATTGGTGCCGTATGAATTATTGTTAGAAGTAATTACAACAAACACAAGTAGTGGTGCAGCATCGTACACCCTGCCACCGTGTTTGTAACGACCCACACTGATAGCAATCTTACACCCTCCCGCACTGCTGGCAGTCTAAAACCGACCTACCCTGATAGCAATCTTACACCCTTCTGCACTGCTGGCAGTCTAAAACCGACCCACACAACTAGCAATCTTACACCATCCCGAACTGCTGCCAGTGTAACACCGACCCACACTACTAGCAATCTTACAAACTCCCGCACTGCTGGCAGTCTAAAACCGACCCACACTACTAGCAATCTAACACCCTTCTGCACTGCTGGCAGTCTAACACTGTACCCACATTACTAGCAACCTTACACCCTCCCACACTGATGGCAGTCTAAAACCGACCCACACTGATAGCAACCTTACACACTCCCGCACTTCTGATAGTCTAAAACTGACACACACTGATAGCAATCTTACACCCTTCCGCACTGCTGGCAGTCTAAAACCGACCCACACAACTGGCAATCTTACACCGTACCCACTGATAGCAGTCTAAAACTGACCCACACTGATAGCAATCTAACACCCTTCTGCACTGCTGGCAGTCTAACACTGTACCCACATTACTAGCAACCTTACACCCTCCCACACTGATGGCAGTCTAAAACTGACACACACTGATAGCAATCTTACACCCTTGCGCACTGCTGGCAGTCTAAAACCGACCCACACAACTGGCAATCTTACACCGTACCCACTGATAGAAGTCTAAAACTGACCCACACTGATAGCAATCTCACACCCTCCTGCACTGCTGGCAGTCTAAAACTGACCCACACTGCTGGCAGTCTAAAACTGACCCACACTGATAGCAATTTTACACCCTTCCACACTGCTGGCAGTCTAAAATCGACCCACACTGATAGCAATCTTACACCCTCCCGCACTGCTGGCAGTCTAAAACTGACCCACACAACTAGCAATCGTACACCTTCTCGCACTGCTGGCAGTCTAACACCGACCCACACTGATAGCAATCTTACACCCTCCCGCACTGATGGCAGTCTAAAACCGACCCACACAACTAGCAAGCTTACACCCTCCCGCACTGCTGGCGCTCTAAAATCGACACACACTTCTAGCAATCTAACACCCTACCGCACTGCTAGCAGTCTAACACCCACCCACACTGATAGCAATCTTACACCCTCCTGCACTGCTAGCAGTCTAACACCGACCCACACTGATAGCAATATTACACCCTCCTGCACTCCTCGCAGTCTAAAATCGACCCACACTGATAGCAATCTTACACCCTCCCGCACTGCTGGCAGTCTAAAATCGACCCACACTGATAGCAATCTTACACCCTCCCGCACTGCTGGCAGTCTGAAACTGACCCACACTGATAACAATCTTACACCCTCCCGCACTGCTGGCAGTCTAACACCGACCCACACTGATAGCAATCTTACACCCTCCCGCACTGCTGGCAGTTGAAAATCGACCCACACAGATAGCAATCTTACACCCTCCCGCACTGCTGGCAGTCTAAAACCAACCCACACTGATAGCAATCTTACACCCTCCCAAACTGCTGGCAGTCTAAAACCGACCCACACAACTAGCAATCTTACACCCTACCCACTGCTAGCAGTCTAAAACCGACCCACACAACTCGCAATCTTACACCCTCCTGCACTGCTGGCAGTCTAACACTGTACCCACATTACTAGCAAGCTTACACCCTCCTGCACTGCTGGCAGTCTAAAACCAACCCACACAACAAGCAATCTTACACCCTACCCACTGCTAGCAGTCTAAAACCGACCCACACAACTAACAGTCTAAAACCCTCCTGCACTGCTGCCAGTCTAACACCAACGACACTGATAAGCAATCTTACACCCTCCCGCACTGCTGGTAGTCTAACACCGACCCACATTGATAGCAATCTTACACCCTCCCGCACTGCTGGCAGTCTAACATCGACCCACACTGATAGCAATCTTACACCCTCCCACACTGCTGGCAGTCTAAAACTGACCCACACTGATAGCAATCTTACACCCTCCCGCACTGATGGCAGTCTAAAACCGACCCACACAACTAGCAAGCTTACACCCTCCCGCACTGCTGGTGCTCTAAAATCGACACACACTTCTAGCAATCTAACACCCTACCGCACTGCTAGCAGTCTAACACCCACCCACACTGATAGCAATCTTACACCCTCCCGCACTGCTGGCAGTCTAACACCGACCCACACAACTAGCAAGCTTACACCCTCCCGCACTGCTGGCAGTCTAAAACAGACCCACACAACTAGCAATCTTACACCCTCCCACACTGCTGGCAGTCCAACAACGAACCACACTGATAGCAATCTTACACCCTCCTGCACTGCTGGCAGTCTAAAACAGACCCAGACAACCAGCAATCTTACACCCTCCCGCACTGCTGGCAGTCTAAAACTGACCCACACTGATAGCAATCTTACACCCTCCCGCACTGCTGGCAGTCTGAAAACGACCCACACAACTAGCAATCTTACACCCTCCCGCACTGCTGGCAGTCTAAAACCGACCCACACAACTAGCAATCTTACACCCTCCCACACTGCTGGCAGTCCAACAACGAACCACACTGATAGCAATCTTACACCCTCCTGCACTGCTGGCAGTCTAAAACCGACCCACACAACTAGCAATCTTACACCCTACCCACTGCTAGCAGTCTAAAACCGACCCACACAACTAGCAATCTTACACCCTCCCGCACTGCTAGCAGTCTAAAACCGACCCACACTGATAGCAATCTTACACCCTCCCGCACTGCTGGCAGTCTAAAACCGACCCACACAACTAGCAATCTTACACCCTCCCGCACTGCTGGCAGTCTAAAACCGACCCACACTTATATCAATATTACACCCTTCCGCACTGCTGGCAGTCTAAAACTGACCCACAGAACTAGCAATCTTACACCCTCCCGCACTGCTGGCAGTCTAAAACCGACCCACACAACTAGCAATCTTACACCCTCCCGCATTGCTGGCAGTCTAACACCTTCCCACACAAGGAGTAACCTTACACCCTCCCGCACTGCTGGCAGACTAAAACGACCCACACAACTAGCAATCTTACACCCTCCCGCACTGCTGGCAGTCTAAAACAGACCCACACAACTAGCAATCTTACACCCTCCCACACTGCTGGCAGTCCAACACCGAACCACACTGATAGCAATCTTACACCCTCCCGCACTGCTGGCAGTCTAAAACCGACCCACAAAACTATCAATCTTACACCCTACCCACTGCTAGCAGTCTAAAACCGACCCACACAACTAGCAAACTTGCACCCTCCCCCACTGCTAGCAGTCTAAAACCGACCCACACTGATAGCAATCTTACACCCTCCCGCACTGCTGGCAGTCTAAAACCGACCCACACAACTAGCAATGTTACACCATCCCGCACTGCTGGCAGTCTAAAACCCACCCACACTTATAGCAATCTTACACCCTTCCGCACTGCTGGCAGTCTAAAACTGACCCACAGAACTAGCAATCTTACACCCTCCCGCACTGCTGGCAGTTTAAAACCGACCCACACAACTAGCAATCTTACACCCTCCCGCATTGCTGGAAGTCTAACACCTTCCCTCACAAGGAGTAACCTTACACCCTACCGCACTGCAGGCAGTACAACACCGACCCACAATGATAGCAATCTTACACCCTCCTGCACTGCTGGCAGTCTAAAACTGACCCACACTGATAGCAACCTTACACCCTCCCGCACTGTTGGCAGTCTAAAACCGACCCACACAACTAGCAATCTTACACCTTCCTGCACTGCTGGCAGTCTAAAACAGACCCACACTTCTAGTAATCTAACACCCTCCCGCACTGCTGGTGCTGGCAGTCTAAAACCGACCTATACTGATAGCAATCTTACACCCTCCCGCACTGCTGGCAGTCTACAACTGACGCACACAACTAGCAATCTTACACCCTACCCACTGCTAGCAGTCTAAAACCGACCCACACAACTCGCAATCTTACACCCTCCTGCACTGCTGGCAGTCTAACACTGTACCCACATTTCTAGCAACCTTACACCCTTCCGCACTGCTGGCAGTCTAAAACCTACCCACACAACTAGCAATCTTACACCCTACCCACTGCTAGCAGTCTAAAACCGATCCACAAAACTAGCAATCTAAAACCCTCCCGCACTGCTAGCAGTCTAAAACTCACCCACACTGATAGCAATCTTACACCTTCCTGCACTGCTAGCAGTCTAACACCGACCCACACTGATAGCAATCTTACACCCTCCCGCACTGCTGGCAGTCTAAAACCGACCCACACTGATAGCAATCTTACACCCTCCCGCACTGCTGGCAGTCTAACACCGACCCACACTGATAGCAATATTACACCCTCCCGCACTGCTGGCAGTTGAAAATCGACCCACACAGATAGCAATCTTACACCCTCCCGCACTGCTGGCAGTCTAAAACCAACCCACACTGATAGCAATCTTACACCCTCCCGAACTGCTGGCAGTCTAAAACCGACCCACACAACTAGCAATCTTACACCCTACCCACTGCTAGCAGTCTAAAACCGACCCACATAACTCGCAATCTTACACCCTCCTGCACTGCTGGCAGTCTAACACTGTACCCACATTACTAGCAAGCTTACACCCTCCCGCACTCCTGGCAGTCTTAAATCGACCCACACAACAAGCAATCTTACAACCTACCCACTGCTAGCAGTCTAAAACCGACCCACACAACTAACAGTCTAAAACCCTCCTGCACTGCTGCCAGTCTAACACCACGACACTGATAAGCAATCTTACACCCTCCCGCACTGCTGGTAGTCTAACACCGACCCACACTGATAGCAATCTTACACCCTCCCGCACTGCTGGCAGTCTAACATCGACCCACACTGATAGCAATCTTACACCCTCCCACACTGCTGGCAGTCTAAAACTGACCCACACTGATAGCAACCTTACACCCTCCCACACTGATGTCAGTCTAAAACCGACCCACACTGATAGCAATCTTACACCCTCCCGCACTGCTGGCAGTCTGAAACTGACCCACACTGATAACAATCTTACACCCTCCCGCACTGCTGGCAGTCTAACACCGACCCACACTGATAGCAATCTTACACCCTCCCGCACTGCTGGCAGTTGAAAATCGACCCACACAGATAGCAATCTTACACCCTCCCGCACTGCTGGCAGTCTAAAACCAACCCACACTGATAGCAATCTTACACCCTCCCAAACTGCTGGCAGTCTAAAACCGACCCACACAACTAGCAATCTTACACCCTACCCACTGCTAGCAGTCTAAAACCGACCCACACAACTCGCAATCTTACACCCTCCTGCACTGCTGGCAGTCTAACACTGTACCCACATTACTAGCAAGCTTACACCCTCCTGCACTGCTGGCAGTCTAAAACCAACCCACACAACAAGCAATCTTACACCCTACCCACTGCTAGCAGTCTAAAACCGACCCACACAACTAACAGTCTAAAACCCTCCTGCACTGCTGCCAGTCTAACACCAACGACACTGATAAGCAATCTTACACCCTCCCGCACTGCTGGTAGTCTAACACCGACCCACATTGATAGCAATCTTACACCCTCCCGCACTGCTGGCAGTCTAACATCGACCCACACTGATAGCAATCTTACACCCTCCCACACTGCTGGCAGTCTAAAACTGACCCACACTGATAGCAATCTTACACCCTCCCGCACTGATGGCAGTCTAAAACCGACCCACACAACTAGCAAGCTTACACCCTCCCGCACTGCTGGTGCTCTAAAATCGACACACACTTCTAGCAATCTAACACCCTACCGCACTGCTAGCAGTCTAACACCCACCCACACTGATAGCAATCTTACACCCTCCCGCACTGCTGGCAGTCTAACACCGACCCACACAACTAGCAAGCTTACACCCTCCCGCACTGCTGGCAGTCTAAAACAGACCCACACAACTAGCAATCTTACACCCTCCCACACTGCTGGCAGTCCAACAACGAACCACACTGATAGCAATCTTACACCCTCCTGCACTGCTGGCAGACTAAAACAGACCCAGACAACCAGCAATCTTACACCCTCCCGCACTGCTGGCAGTCTAAAACTGACCCACACTGATAGCAATCTTACACCCTCCCGCACTGCTGGCAGTCTGAAAACGACCCACACAACTAGCAATCTTACACCCTCCCGCACTGCTGGCAGTCTAAAACAGACCCACACAACTAGCAATCTTACACCCTCCCACACTGCTGGCAGTCCAACAACGAACCACACTGATAGCAATCTTACACCCTCCTGCACTGCTGGCAGTCTAAAACCGACCCACACAACTGGCAATCTTACACCCTACCCACTGCTAGCAGTCTAAAACCGACCCACACAACTAGCAATCTTACACCCTCCCGCACTGCTAGCAGTCTAAAACCGACCCACACTGATAGCAATCTTACACCCTCCCGCACTGCTGGCAGTCTAAAACCGACCCACACAACTAGCAATCTTACACCCTCCCGCACTGCTGGCAGTCTAAAACCGACCCACACTTATATCAATATTACACCCTTCCGCACTGCTGGCAGTCTAAAACTGACCCACAGAACTAGCAATCTTACACCCTCCCGCACTGCTGGCAGTCTAAAACCGACCCACACAACTAGCAATCTTACACCCTCCCGCATTGCTGGCAGTCTAACACCTTCCCACACAAGGAGTAACCTTACACCCTCCCGCACTGCTGGCAGACTAAAAACGACCCACACAACTAGCAATCTTACACCCTCCCGCACTGCTGGCAGTCTAAAACAGACCCACACAACTAGCAATCTTACACCCTCCCACACTGCTGGCAGTCCAACACCGAACCACACTGATAGCAATCTTACACCCTCCCGCACTGCTGGCAGTCTAAAACCGACCCACAAAACTATCAATCTTACACCCTACCCACTGCTAGCAGTCTAAAACCGACCCACACAACTAGCAAACTTGCACCCTCCCCCACTGCTAGCAGTCTAAAACCGACCCACACTGATAGCAATCTTACACCCTCCCGCACTGCTGGCAGTCTAAAACCGACCCACACAACTAGCAATGTTACACCATCCCGCACTGCTGGCAGTCTAAAACCCACCCACACTTATAGCAATCTTACACCCTTCCGCACTGCTGGCAGTCTAAAACTGACCCACAGAACTAGCAATCTTACACCCTCCCGCACTGCTGGCAGTTTAAAACCGACCCACACAACTAGCAATCTTACACCCTCCCGCATTGCTGGAAGTCTAACACCTTCCCTCACAAGGAGTAACCTTACACCCTACCGCACTGCAGGCAGTACAACACCGACCCACAATGATAGCAATCTTACACCCTCCTGCACTGCTGGCAGTCTAAAACTGACCCACACTGATAGCAACCTTACACCCTCCCGCACTGTTGGCAGTCTAAAACCGACCCACACAACTAGCAATCTTACACCTTCCTGCACTGCTGGCAGTCTAAAACAGACCCACACTTCTAGTAATCTAACACCCTCCCGCACTGCTGGTGCTGGCAGTCTAAAACCGACCTATACTGATAGCAATCTTACACCCTCCCGCACTGCTGGCAGTCTACAACTGACGCACACAACTAGCAATCTTACACCCTACCCACTGCTAGCAGTCTAAAACCGACCCACACAACTCGCAATCTTACACCCTCCTGCACTGCTGGCAGTCTAACACTGTACCCACATTTCTAGCAACCTTACACCCTTCCGCACTGCTGGCAGTCTAAAACCTACCCACACAACTAGCAATCTTACACCCTACCCACTGCTAGCAGTCTAAAACCGATCCACAAAACTAGCAATCTAAAACCCTCCCGCACTGCTAGCAGTCTAAAACTCACCCACACTGATAGCAATCTTACACCTTCCTGCACTGCTAGCAGTCTAACACCGACCCACACTGATAGCAATCTTACACCCTCCCGCACTGCTGGCAGTCTAAAACCGACCCACACTGATAGCAATCTTACACCCTCCCGCACTGCTGGCAGTCTAACACCGACCCACACTGATAGCAATATTACACCCTCCCGCACTGCTGGCAGTTGAAAATCGACCCACACAGATAGCAATCTTACACCCTCCCGCACTGCTGGCAGTCTAAAACCAACCCACACTGATAGCAATCTTACACCCTCCCGAACTGCTGGCAGTCTAAAACCGACCCACACAACTAGCAATCTTACACCCTACCCACTGCTAGCAGTCTAAAACCGACCCACATAACTCGCAATCTTACACCCTCCTGCACTGCTGGCAGTCTAACACTGTACCCACATTACTAGCAAGCTTACACCCTCCCGCACTCCTGGCAGTCTTAAATCGACCCACACAACAAGCAATCTTACAACCTACCCACTGCTAGCAGTCTAAAACCGACCCACACAACTAACAGTCTAAAACCCTCCTGCACTGCTGCCAGTCTAACACCACGACACTGATAAGCAATCTTACACCCTCCCGCACTGCTGGTAGTCTAACACCGACCCACACTGATAGCAATCTTACACCCTCCCGCACTGCTGGCAGTCTAACATCGACCCACACTGATAGCAATCTTACACCCTCCCACACTGCTGGCAGTCTAAAACTGACCCACACTGATAGCAACCTTACACCCTCCCACACTGATGTCAGTCTAAAACCGACCCACACTGATAGCAGTCTTACACCCTCCTGCACTGCTGGCAGTCTATAACTGACCCACACTGATAGCAATCTTACACCCTCCTGCACTGCTGGCAGTCTAAAAACGACCCACACAACTAGCAATCTTACACCCTCCCGCACTGCTGGCAGTCTAAAACAGACCCACACAACTAGCAATCTTACACCCTCCCACACTGCTGGCAGTCCAACACCGAACCACACTGATAGCAATCTTACACCCTCCCGCACTGCTGGCAGTCTAAAACCCACCCACACCACTAGCAATCTTACACCCTACCCACTGCTATCAGTCTAAAACTGACCCACACAACTAGCAATCTTACACCCTCCCGCACTGCTAGCAGTCTAAAACCGACCCACACTGATAGCAATCTTACACCATCCCGCACTGCTGGCAGTCTAAAACCGACCCACACCACTAGCAATCTTACACCCTACCCACTGTTAGCAGTCTAAAACTGACCCACACAACTAGCAATCTTACACCCTCCCGCACTGCTAGCAGTCTAAAACCGACCCACACTGATAGCAATCTTACACCCTCCCGCACTGCTGGCAGTCTAAAACCGATCCACACAACTAGCAATCTTACACCCTCCCCCACTGCTGGCAGTCTAAAACCGACCCACACTTATAGCAATCTTACACCCTTCCGCACCGCTGGCAGTCTAAAACTGTCCCACAGAACTAGCAATCTTACACCCTCCCGCACTGCTGGCAGTCTAAAACCGACCCACACAACTAGCAATCTTACACCCTCCCGCATTCCTGGCAGTCTAACACCTTCCCACACAAGGAGTAACCTTACACCCTCCCGCACTGCTGGCAGACTAAAAACGACCCACACAACTAGCAATCTTACACCCTCCCGCACTGCTGGCAGTCTAAAACAGACCCACACAACTAGCAATCTTACACCCTCCCACACTGCTGGCAGTCCAACACCGAACCACACTGATAGCAATCTTACACCCTCCCGCACTGCTGGCAGTCTAAAACCGACCCACAAAACTATCAATCTTACACCCTACCCACTGCTAGCAGTCTAAAACCGACCCACACAACTAGCAAACTTGCACCCTCCCCCACTGCTAGCAGTCTAAAACCGACCCACACTGATAGCAATCTTACACCCTCCCGCACTGCTGGCAGTCTAAAACCGACCCACACAACTAGCAATGTTACACCATCCCGCACTGCTGGCAGTCTAAAACCCACCCACACTTATAGCAATCTTACACCCTTCCGCACTGCTGGCAGTCTAAAACTGACCCACAGAACTAGCAATCTTACACCCTCCCGCACTGCTGGCAGTTTAAAACCGACCCACACAACTAGCAATCTTACACCCTCCCGCATTGCTGGAAGTCTAACACCTTCCCTCACAAGGAGTAACCTTACACCCTACCGCACTGCAGGCAGTCCAACACCGACCCACAATGATAGCAATCTTACACCCTCCTGCACTGCTGGCAGTCTAAAACTGACCCACACTGATAGCAACCTTACACCCTCCCGCACTGTTGGCAGTCTAAAACCGACCCACACAACTAGCAATCTTACACCTTCCTGCACTGCTGGCAGTCTAAAACAGACCCACACTTCTAGTAATCTAACACCCTCCCGCACTGCTGGTGCTGGCAGTCTAAAACCGACCTATACTGATAGCAATCTTACACCCTCCCGCACTGCTGGCAGTCTACAACTGACGCACACAACTAGCAATCTTACACCCTACCCACTGCTAGCAGTCTAAAACCGACCCACACAACTCGCAATCTTACACCCTCCTGCACTGCTGGCATTCTAACACTGGACCCACATTTCTAGCAACCTTACACCCTTCCGCACTGCTGGCAGTCTAAAACCTACCCACACAACTAGCAATCTTACACCCTACCCACTGCTAGCAGTCTAAAACCGATCCACAAAACTAGCAATCTAAAACCCTCCCGCACTGCTAGCAGTCTAAAACTCACCCACACTGATAGCAATCTTACACCTTCCTGCACTGCTAGCAGTCTAACACCGACCCACACTGATAGCAATATTACACCCTCCTGCACTGCTGGCAGTCTAAAATCGACCCACACTGATAGCAATCTTACACCCTCCCGCACTGCTGGCAGTCTAAAATCGACCCACAGTGATAGCAATCTTACACCCTCCCGCACTGCTGGCAGTCTAAAACCGACCCACACTGATAGCAATCTTACACCCTCCCGCACTGCTGGCAGTCTAACACCGACCCACACTGATAGCAATATTACACCCTCCCGCACTGCTGGCAGTTGAAAATCGACCCACACAGATAGCAATCTTACACCCTCCCGCACTGCTGGCAGTCTAAAACCAACCCACACTGATAGCAATCTTACACCCTCCCGAACTGCTGGCAGTCTAAAACCGACCCACACAACTAGCAATCTTACACCCTACCCACTGCTAGCAGTCTAAAACCGACCCACATAACTCGCAATCTTACACCCTCCTGCACTGCTGGCAGTCTAACACTGTACCCACATTACTAGCAAGCTTACACCCTCCCGCACTCCTGGCAGTCTTAAATCGACCCACACAACAAGCAATCTTACAACCTACCCACTGCTAGCAGTCTAAAACCGACCCACACAACTAACAGTCTAAAACCCTCCTGCACTGCTGCCAGTCTAACACCACGACACTGATAAGCAATCTTACACCCTCCCGCACTGCTGGTAGTCTAACACCGACCCACACTGATAGCAATCTTACACCCTCCCGCACTGCTGGC
Source organism: Calotriton arnoldi (assembly GCA_963921515.1). Lineage (NCBI taxonomy): Eukaryota > Metazoa > Chordata > Amphibia > Caudata > Salamandridae > Calotriton > Calotriton arnoldi. The sequence continues at coordinate 62,509 of CAWUFW010016817.1, forward strand.
AGTCTAACATCGACCCACACTGATAGCAATCTTACACCCTCCCACACTGCTGGCAGTCTAAAACTGACCCACACTGATAGCAACCTTACACCCTCCCACACTGATGTCAGTCTAAAACCGACCCACACTGATAGCAGTCTTACACCCTCCTGCACTGCTGGCAGTCTATAACTGACCCACACTGATAGCAATCTTACACCCTCCTGCACTGCTGGCAGTCTAAAAACGACCCACACAACTAGCAATCTTACACCCTCCCGCACTGCTGGCAGTCTAAAACAGACCGACACAACTAGCAATCTTACACCCTCCCACACTGCTGGCAGTCCAACACCGAACCACACTGATAGCAATCTTACACCCTCCCGCACTGCTGGCAGTCTAAAACCCACCCACACCACTAGCAATCTTACACCCTACCCACTGCTATCAGTCTAAAACTGACCCACACAACTAGCAATCTTACACCCTCCCGCACTGCTAGCAGTCTAAAACCGACCCACACTGATAGCAATCTTACACCATCCCGCACTGCTGGCAGTCTAAAACCGACCCACACCACTAGCAATCTTACACCCTACCCACTGTTAGCAGTCTAAAACTGACCCACACAACTAGCAATCTTACACCCTCCCGCACTGCTAGCAGTCTAAAACCGACCCACACTGATAGCAATCTTACACCCTCCCGCACTGCTGGCAGTCTAAAACCGATCCACACAACTAGCAATCTTACACCCTCCCCCACTGCTGGCAGTCTAAAACCGACCCACACTTATAGCAATCTTACACCCTTCCGCACCGCTGGCAGTCTAAAACTGTCCCACAGAACTAGCAATCTTACACCCTCCCGCACTGCTGGCAGTCTAAAACCGACCCACACAACTAGCAATCTTACACCCTCCCGCATTCCTGGCAGTCTAACACCTTCCCACACAAGGAGTAACCTTACACCCTCCCGCACTGCTGGCAGTCTAAAAACGACCCACACAAGTAGCAATCTTACACCCTCCCGCACTGCTGGCAGTCTAAAACAGACCCACACAACTAGCAATCTTACACCCTCCCACACTGCTGGCAGTCCAACACCGAACCACACTGATAGCAATCTTACCCCCTCCTGCACTGCTGGCAGTCTAAAACCGACCCACACAACTAGCAATCTTACACCCTACCCACTGCTAGCAGTCTAAAACCGACCCACACAACTAGCAATCTTACACCCTCCCGCACTGCTAGCAGTCTAAAACCGACCCACACTGATAGCAATCTAACACCCTCCCACACTGCTGGCAGTCTAAAACCAACCCACACAACTAGCAATCTTACACCCTCCCGCACTGCTGGCAGTCTAAAACCGACCCACACTTATAGCAATCTTACACCCTTCCGCACTGCTGGCAGTCTAAAACTGACCCACAGAACTAGCAATCTTACACCCTCCAGCACTGCTGGCAGTCTAAAACCGACCCACACTTATAGCAATCTTACACCCTTCCGCACTGCTGGCAGTCTAAAACTGACCCACAGAACTAGCAATCTTACCCCCTCCCGCATTGCTGGCAGTCTAACACCTTCCCACACAAGGAGTAACCTTACACCCTACCGCACTGCAGGCAGTCCAACACCGACCCACAATGATAGCAATATTTCACCCTCCCGCACTGCTGGCAGTCTAAAACTGACCCACACTGATAGCAACCTTACACCCTCCCGCACTGTTGGCAGTCTAAAACCGACCCACACAACTAGCAATCTTACACCTTCCTGCACTGCTGGCAGTCTAAAACAGACCCACACTTCTAGTAATCTAACACCCTCCCGCACTGCTGGTGCTGGCAGTCTAAAACCGACCTACACTGATAGCAATCTTACACCCTCCCGCACTGCTGGCAGTCTAAAACTGACCCACACAACTAGCAATCTTACACCCTACCTACTGCTAGCAGTCTAAAACCGAACCCACACAACTCGCAATCTTACACCCTCCTGCACTGCTGGCAGTCTAACACTGTACCCACATTTCTAGCAACCTTACACCCTTCCGCACTGCTGGCAGTCTAAAACCTACCCACACAACTAGCAATCTTACACCCTACCCACTGCTAGCAGTCTAAAACCGATCCACAAAACTAGCAATCTAAAACCCTCCCGCACTGCTAGCAGTCTAAAACCGACCCACACTGATAGCAATCTTACACCCTCCCGCACTGCTGGCAGTCTAAAATCGACCCACACAACTAGCAATCTTACACCCTCCCGCACTGCTGGCAGTCTAAAACCGAGCCACACTGATAGCAATCTTACACCCTCCCGCATTACTGGCAGTCTAAAACTGACCCACACAACTAGCGGTGCATAAAGACGGGGAGGCAGTGGCGTCTAGTTTTCATGATGGCATGCTGGCCATTAGCTCATGGATGGCAAACAATTGCCTCAAATTAAATTCAGACAAGACCGAGGTAATGGTCTTCGGTAACCTTACCCCTGGATGGTCTCCGACATGGTGGCCAGCTGAACTGGGATCACTCCCCACCCCTGTCAAGAAGGCCAGAACTTAGGCGTCATGTTTGATGAGAGCCTCACCTTCAAACAGCATGTCAACGCAGTGGCCTCTTCAACCTTTTATGTTTTAACGATGATAAAAAAATTGCTACCTTTCCTCCCGACTAGCACTGGAAAAACACTCATCAGTGCCCTAGTTATGTCAAGAGTTGACTACTGTAACGGCCTTTTAATCAATACTCAAGAAAATGTTTTGAACAGGCTGCAACGGATACAGAATGCAGCCGCCAGGATATTGTCAGGTACTCCAAAGTTTAAGTCAATTTCCAATTTGAGGCGCCAGCTACATTGGCTGCCCATAAAAAGCAGAACCAAATTTTAAGCGCTATGCATTGCCTACAAAGCAGTTCATGGTATACGACCTGAATATCTGAAAAAAGCTTTTCGGGCATATGTGCCCAGCAGAGCCCTACGCTCCGCAGATGCCAACCTTCTGATCGTTCCCAGAACAAATAAAGTCAACTGGGGCGACAGAAGATTTATAGTGGCAATGGCTAAACTTTGGAACCTGCTCCCCCTACAAATTAAGACTAGCCCAACGCAACTATCCTTCAGAAAACAAGTAAAAACCTGGCTATTTGAGCAAGAAGGGGCCTTCCCTCTTTCCTCTACAGTCCATAGCGCCGAGACACCCACGGGTAGTTGTGCGCTCTAGAAATTGCTAACATAACATAACATCTTACACCCTCCCGCACTGCTGGCAGTCTAAAACTGACCCACACAACTAGCAATCTTAGACCCTCCCACACTGCTGGCAGTCTAACACCTTCCCACACAAGGAGTAACCTTACACCCTCCCGCACTGCTGGAAGTCTAAAACCAACCCACACTAATAGCAATCTAACACCCTACTGCACTGCTAGCAGTCTAACAACGACCCACACTGAGAGAACACACAAAGTGAGAGAGGCATTGTTATAAAAAAAGAATTTCAACTGGTTCAAATCCCACACATGGTGATGATAGACAAGGCCAGTCCTTCAACTCCTTGATTTGATAAATTCTTTTATTCACAATAAATACACAGCAGCCAACGCGTTTCACCCATGCGGGCTTCTTCAGGGCTAGTGTTCTAGTTCACACCATTGAGACAGATATTTTTGGAGTGGTGGCCCAATTCAATCAGCACTTTGGAACTGTTTAATTCCAGTCATCGAGTCTTAAAGAATGTATTCAGTGTGGTGTTCCACAATGACTAGTCCCCTTCAGGGACATGACTGTATTATGCGCTTAATCGCCAGCTTCTTCATACGGCCAAATGGGAGACTCGCGACACTTCCAAATGTGCAAAAAAACTTTTTTGCAAATTTGAAATTCTTTTTTTATAACAATGCCTCTCTCACTTTGTGTGTTCTCTTGCTGTATTTGAAACCTTTGTCGGTGGCAGGTTTCGGGAGGTGGGCATTGGTCTATTGGTGCCGTATGAATTATTGTTAGAAGTAATTACAACAAACACAAGTAGTTGGTGCAGCATCGTACACCCTGCCACCGTGTTTGTAACGACCCACACTGATAGCAATCTTACACCCTCCCGCACTGCTGGCAGTCTAAAACCGACCTACACTGATAGCAATCTTACACCCTTCTGCACTGCTGGCAGTCTAAAACCGACCCACACAACTAGCAATCTTACACCATCCCGAACTGCTGCCAGTGTAACACCGACCCACACTACTAGCAATCTTACAAACTCCCGCACTGCTGGCAGTCTAAAACCGACACACACTACTAGCAATATAACACCCTTCTGCACTGCTGGCAGTCTAACACTGTACCCACATTACTAGCAACCTTACACCCTCCCACACTGATGGCAGTCTAAAACCGACCCACACTGATAGCAAACTTACACACTCCCGCACTTCTGATAGTCTAAAACTGACACACACTGATAGCAATCTTACACCCTTCCGCACTGCTGGCAGTCTAAAACCGACCCACACAACTGGCAATCTTACACCATACCCACTGATAGCAGTCTAAAACTGACCCACACTGATAGCAATCTAACACCCTTCTGCACTGCTGGCAGTCTAACACTGTACCCACATTACTAGCAACCTAACACCCTCCCACACTGATGGCAGTCTAAAACTGACACACACTGATAGCAATCTTACACCCACCGCACTGCTGGCAGTCTAAAACCGACCCACACAACTGGCAATCTTACACCGTACCCACTGATAGAAGTCTAAAACTGACCCACACTGATAGCAATCTCACATCCTCCTGCACTGCTGGCAGTCTAAAACTGACCCACACTGCTGGCAGTCTAAAACTGACCCACACTGATAGCAATTTTACACCCTCCCACACTGCTGGCAGTCTAAAATCGACCCACACTGATAGCAATGTTACACCCTCCCACACTGCTGGCAGTCTAAAACCGACCCACACAACTAGCAATCTTACACCTTCTCGCACTGCTGGCAGTCTAACACCGACCCACACTGATAGCAATCTTACACCCTCCCGCACTGATGGCAGTCTAAAACTGACCCACCCAACTAGCAAACTTACACCCTCCCGCACTGCTGGCGCTCTAAAATCGACACACACTTCTAGCAATCTTACACCCTACCACACTGCTAGCAGTCTAACACCCACCCACACTGATAGCAATCTTACACCGTCCAGCACTGCTGGCAGTCTAAAATCGACCCACACTGATAGCAATCTTACACCCTCCCGCACTGCTGGCAGTCTAAAATCGACCCACACTGATAGCAATCTTACACCCTCCCGCACTGCTGGCAGTCTAAAACCGACCCAAACTGATAGCAATCTTACACCCTCCCGCACTGCTGGCAGTCTAACACCGACCCACACTGATAGCAATCTTACACCCTCCAGCACTGCTGGCAGTTGAAAATTGACCCACACTGATAGCAATCTTACACCCTCCCGCACTGCTGGCAGTCTAAAACCAACCCACACTGATAGCAATCTTACACCCTCCCGAACTGCTGGCAGTCTAAAACCGACCCACACAACTAGCAATCTTACACCCTACCCACTGCTAGCAGTCTAAAACCGACCCACACAACTCACAATCTTACACCCTCCTGCACTGCTGGCAGTCTAACACTGTACCCACATTACTAGCAAGCTTACACCCTCCCGCACTGCTGGCAGTCTAAAATCGACCCACACAACAAGCAATCTTATACCCTACCCACTGCTAGCAGTCTAAAACCGACCCACACAACTAACAGTCTAAAACCCTCCTGCACTGCTGCCAGTCTAACACCAACGACACTGATAAGCAATCTTACACCCTCCCGCACTGCTGGTAGTCTAACACCGACCCACACTGATAGCAATCTTACACCCTCCCGCATTGCTGGCAGTCTAACACCGACCCACACTGATAGCAATATTACACCCTCCCGCACTGCTGGCAGTCTAAAACTGACCCACACTGATAGCAACCTTACACCCTTCCACACTGATGGCAGTCTAAAACCGACCCACACTGATAGCAATCTTACACCCTCCAGCACTGCTGGCAGTCTAAAACCGACCCACACAACTATCAATCTTACACCCTCCCGCACTGCTGGCAGTCTAAAACCGACCCACACTGATAGCAACCTTACACACTCCCACACTGATGGCAGTCTAAAACCGACCCACACTACTAGCAATCTAACACCCTTCTGCACTGCTGGCAGTCTAACACTGTACCCACATTACTAGCAACCTTACACCCTCCCACACTGATGGCAGTCTAAAACCGACCCACACTGATAGCAAACTTACACACTCCCGCACTGCTGGCAGTCTAAAACCGACCCACACAACTGGCAATCTTACACCATACCCACTGATAGCAGTCTAAAACTGACCCACACTGATAGCAATCTAACACCCTTCTGCACTGCTGGCAGTCTAACACTGTACCCACATTACTAGCAACCTAACACCCTCCCACACTGATGGCAGTCTAAAACTGACACACACTGATAGCAATCTTACACCCTTCCGCACTGCTGGCAGTCTAAAACCGACCCACACAACTGGCAATCTTACACCGTACCCACTGATAGAAGTCTAAAACTGACCCACACTGATAGCAATCTCACATCCTCCTGCACTGCTGGCAGTCTAAAACTGACCCACACTGCTGGCAGTCTAAAACTGACCCACACTGATAGCAATTTTACACCCTCCCACACTGCTGGCAGTCTAAAATCGACCCACACTGATAGCAATGTTACACCCTCCCGCACTGCTGGCAGTCTAAAACCGACCCACACAACTAGCAATCTTACACCTTCTCGCACTGCTGGCAGTCTAACACCGACCCACACTGATAGCAATCTTACACCCTCCCGCACTGATGGCAGTCTAAAACTGACCCACCCAACTAGCAAACTTACACCCTCCCGCACTGCTGGCGCTCTAAAATCGACACACACTTCTAGCAATCTTACACCCTACCGCACTGCTAGCAGTCTAACACCCACCCACACTGATAGCAATCTTACACCCTCCAGCACTGCTGGCAGTCTAAAAACGACCCACACTGATAGCAATCTTACACCCTCCCGCACTGCTGGCAGTCTAAAATCGACCCACACTGATAGCAATCTTACACCCTCCCGCACTGCTGGCAGTCTAAAACCGACCCACACTGATAGCAATCTTACACCCTCCCGCACTGCTGGCAGTCTAACACCGACCCACACTGATAGCAATCTTACACCCTCCAGCACTGCTGGCAGTTGAAAATTGACCCACACTGTTAGCAATCTTACACCCTCCCGCACTGCTGGCAGTCTAAAACCAACCCACACTGATAGCAATCTTACACCCTCCCGAACTGCTGGCAGTCTAAAACCGACCCACACAACTAGCAATCTTACACCCTACCCACTGCTAGCAGTCTAAAACCGACCCACACAACTCACAATCTTACACCCTCCTGCACTGCTGGCAGTCTAACACTGTACCCACATTACTAGCAAGCTTACACCCTCCCGCACTGCTGGCAGTCTAAAACCGACCCACACAACAAGCAATCTTATACCCTACCCACTGCTAGCAGTCTAAAACCGACCCACACAACTAACAGTCTAAAACCCTCCTGCACTGCTGCCAGTCTAACACCAACGACACTGATAAGCAATCTTACACCCTCCCGCACTGCTGGTAGTCTAACACCGACCCACACTGATAGCAATCTTACACCCTCCCGCATTGCTGGCAGTCTAACACCGACCCACACTGATAGCAATATTACACCCTCCCGCACTGCTGGCAGTCTAAAACTGACCCACACTGATAGCAACCTTACACCCTTCCACACTGATGGCAGTCTAAAACCGACCCACACTGATAGCAATCTTACACCCTCCCGCACTGCTGGCAGTCTAAAACCGACCCACACAAATAGCAATCTTACACCCTCCCGTACTGCTGGCAGTCTAAAACCGACCCACACTGATAGCAACCTTACACACTCCCACACTGATGGCAGTCTAAAACTGTCACACACTGATAGCAATCTTACACCCTTCCGCACTGCTGGCAGTCTAAAACCGACCCACACAACTGGCAATCTTACACCGTACCCACTGATAGCAGTCTAAAACTGACCCACACTGATAGCAATCTAACACCCTTCTGCACTGCTGGCAGTCTAACACTGTACCCACATTACTAGCAACCTTACACCCTCCCACACTGATGGCAGTCTAAAACTGACACACACTGATAGCAATCTTACACCCTTCCGCACTGCTGGCAGTCTAAAACCGACCCACACAACTGGCAATCTTACACCGTTCCCACTGATAGAAGTCTAAAACTGACCCACACTGATAGCAATCTCACATCCTCCTGCACTGCTGGCAGTCTAAAACTGACCCACACTGCTGGCAGTCTAAAACTGACCCACACTGATAGCAATTTTACACCCTCCCACACTGCTGGCAGTCTAAAATTGACCCACACTGATAGCAATCTTACACCCTCCTGCACTGCTGGCAGTCTAAAACCGACCCACACAACTAGCAATCTTACACCTTCTCGCACTGCTGGCAGTCTAACACCGACCCACACTGATAGCAATCTTACACCCTCCCGCACTGATGGCAGTCTAAAACTCACCCACACAACTAGCAAGCTTACACCCTCCCGCACTGCTGGCGCTCTAAAATCGACACACACTTCTAGCATTCTAACACCCACCCACACTGATAGCAATCTTACACCCTCCTGCACTACTGGCAGTCTAAAACCGACCCACACTGATAGCAATCTTACACCCTCCCGCACTGCTGGCAGTCTAACACCGACCCACACTGATAGCAATCTTACACCCTCCCGCACTGCTGGCAGTTGAAAATCGACCCACACTGATAGCAATCTTACACCCTCCCGCACTGCTGGCAGTCTAAAACCAACCCACACTGATAGCAAATCTTACACCCTCCCGAACTGCTGGCAGTCTAAAACCGACCCACACAACTAGCAATCTTACACCCTACCCACTGCTAGCAGTCTAAAACCGACCCACACAACTCGCAATCTTACACCCTCCTGCACTGCTGGCAGTCTAACACTGTACCCACATTACTAGCAAGCTTACACCCTCCTGCACTGCTGGCAGTCTAAAACCGACCCACACAACAAGCAATCTTACACCCTACCCACTGCTAGCAGTCTAAAACCGACCCACACAACTAACAGTCTAAAACCCTCCTGCACTGCTGCCAGTCTAACACCAACGACACTGATAAGCAATCTTACACCCTCCCGCACTGCTGGTAGTCTAACACCGACCCACACTGATAGCAATCTTACACCCTCCCGCATTGCTGGCAGTCTAACACCGACCCACACTGATAGCAATATTACACCCTCCCGCACTGCTGGCAGTCTAAAACTGACCCACACTGATAGCAACCTTACACCCTTCCACACTGATGGCAGTCTAAAACCGACCCACACTGATAGCAATCTTACACCCTCCCGCACTGCTGTCAGTCTAAAACCGACCCACACAACTAGCAATCTTACACCCTCCCACACTGCTGGCAGTCTAAAACTGACCCATACTGATAGCAATCTTACACTCTCCCGTACTGCTGGCAGTCTAAAACCGACCCACACAACTAGCAATCTTACACAATCCCGCACTCCTGGCAGTCTAAAACCGACCCACACAACTAGCAATCTTACACCCTCCCGCACTGCTGGCAGTCCAACACCGAACCACACTGATAGCAATATTACACCCTCCCGCACTGCTGGCAGTCTAAAACCAACCCACACTGATAGCAATGTTACACCCTCCCGCACTGTTGGCAGTCTAAAACCGACCCACACAACTAGCAATCTTACACCTTCCCGCACTGCTGGCAGTCTAAAACAGACCCACACTTCTGGCAATATAACACCCTCCCGCACTGCTGGTGCTGGCAGTCTAAAACCGACCTACACTGATAGCAATCTTACACCCTCCCGCACTGCTAGCAGTCTAAAACCGACCCACACAACTCGCAATCCTACACCCTCCTGCACTGCTGGCAGTCTAACACTGTACACACATTACTAGCAACCTTACACCCTTCCGTACTGCTGGCAGTCTAAAACCGACCCACACAACTAGCAATCTTACACCCTACCCACTGCTAGCAGTCTAAAACTGATCCACACAACTAGCAATCTAAAACCCTCCCACACTGCTGCCAGTCTAACACCAGTGACACTGATAAGCAATCTTACACCCTCCCGCACTGTTGGCAGTCTAACACCGACCCACACTGATAGCAATCTTACACCCTCCCGCATTGCTGGCAGTCTAACACCGACCCACACTGATAGCAATCTTACACCCTCCTGCACTACTGGCAGTCTAAAACTGACCCACACAACTAGCAATCTTACACCCTCCCGCACTGCTGGCAGTCTAAAACTGACCCACACAACTAGCAATCTTACACCCTCCCGCACTGCTGGCAGTCTAAAACTGACACACACTGATAGCAATCTTACACCCTTCCGCACTGCTGGCAGCCTAAAACCGACCCACACAACTGGCAACCTTACACCGTACCCACTGATAGCAGTCTAAAACTGACCCACACTGATAGCAATCTAACACCCTTCTGCACTGCTGGCAGTCTAACACTGTACCCACATTACTAGCAACCTTACACCCTCCCACACTGATGGCAGCCTAAAACTGACACACACTGATAGCAATCTTACACCCTTCCGCACTGCTGGCAGTCTAAAACCGACCCACACTGATAGCAATCTTACACCTTCCTGCACTGCTGGCAGTCTAAAACCGACCCACACAACTAGCAATCTTACACCCTCCCGCACTGCTGGCAGTCTAAAACCGACCCACACTGATAGCAATCTTACACCCTCCCGCATTGCTGGCAGTCTAAAACTGACCCACACAACTAGCAATCTTACCCCCTCCCGCACTGCTGGCAGTCTAAAACCGACCCACACAACTAGCAATCTTACACCCTCCCGCACGTCTGGCAGTCTAACACCTTCCCACTCAAGGAGTAACCTTACACCCTCCCGCACTGCTTGCAGTCTTAAACCAACCCACACTAATAACAATCTAACACCCTACGGCACTGCTAGCAGTCTAACAACGACCCACACTGATAGCAATCTTACACCCTCCCGCACTGCTGGCAGTCTAAAACCGACCTACACTGATAACAATCTTACACCCTTCCGCACTGCTGGCAGTCTAAAACCGACCCACACAACTAGCAATCTTACACCATCCAAAACTGCTGGCAGTGTAACACCGACCCAATCTACTAGCAATCTTACAAACTCCAGCACTGCTGGCAGTCTAAAACCGACCCACACTACTAGCAATCTAACACCAATCTGCACTGCTGGCAGTCTAACACTGTACCCACATTACTAGCAACCTTACACCCTCCCATACTGATCGCAGTCTAAAACCGAACCACACTGATAGCCACCTTACACACTCCCGCACTGCTGACAGTCTAAAACTGACACACACTGATAGCAATCTCACACCCTCCCGCACTTCTGGCAGTCTAAAACCGACCCACACAACTGGCAATCTTACACCCTACCCACTGTTAGCAGTCTAAAACTGACCCACACTGATAGCAATCTTACACCCTCCTGCACTGCTGGCAGTCTAAAACTGACCCACACAGATAGCAATCTTACACGCTCCCGCACTGCTGGCAGTCTAACACCGACCCACACTGATATCAATCTTACACCCTCCCGCACTGCTGGCAGTCTAAAATCGACCCACACTGATAGCAATCTTACACCCTCCCGCACTGCTGGCAGTCTAAAACCAACCCACACTGATAGCAATCTTACACCATCCCGCACTGCTGGCAGTCTAAAACCAACCCACACTGATAGGAATCTTACACCCTTCCGCACTGCTGGCAGTCTAAAACCAACCCACACTGATAGCAATCTTACACCACCCCGCACTTCCGGCAGTCTAAAACTGACCTACACTGATAGCAATCTTACACCCTCCCGAACTGCTGGCAGTCTAAAACCGACCCACACAACTAGCAATCTTACACCCTACCCACTGCTAGCAGTCTAAAACCGACCCACACAACTCGCAATCTTACACCCTCCTGCACTGCTGGCAGTCTAACACTGTACCCACATTACTAGCAAGCTTACACCCTCCCGCACTGCTGGCAGTCTAAAACCGACCCACACAACTAGCAATCTTACACCCTACCCACTGCTAGCAGTCTTTAACCGATCCACACAACTAGCAATCTAAAACCCTCCCGCACTGCTGCCAGTCTAACACCAATGACACTGATAAGCAATCTTACACCCTCCCGCACTGCTGGCAGTCTAACACTGACCCACACTGATAGCAATATTACACCCTCCCACACTGATGGCAGTTTAAAACTGACCCACACTGATAGCAATCTTACACCCTCCCGCACTGCTGGCAGTCTAAAACCGACCCACACAACTAGCAATCTTACACCCTGCCACACTGCTGGCAGTCTAAAACCGACCCACACAACTAGCAATCTTACACCCTACCCACAGCTAGCAGTCCAAAATCGACCCACACAACTAGCAATCTTACACCCTCCCGCACAGTCTAAAACCGACCCACACTGATAGCAATCTTACACCCTCCCGCACTGCTGGCAGTCTAAAACCGACCCACACAACTAGCAATCTTACACCCTCCTGCACTGCTGGCAGTCTAAAACCGACCCACACTGATAGCAATCTTACACCCTCCCGCACTGCTGGCAGTCTAAAACCGACCCACACAACTGGCAATCTTACACCGTACCCACTGATAGCAGTCTAAAACTGACCCACACTGATAGCAATCTAACACCCTTCTGCACTGCTGGCAGTCTAACACTGTTCCCACATTACTAGCAACCTTACACCCTCCCACACTGATGGCAGTCTAAAACTGACACACACTGATAGCAATCTTACACCCTTCCGCACTGCTTGCAGTCTAAAACCGACCCACACAACTGGCAATCTTACACCGTACCCACTGATAGAAGTCTAAAACTGACCCACACTGATAGCAATCTCACACCCTCCTGCACTGCTGGCAGTCTAAAACTGACCCACACTGCTGGCAGTCTAAAACTGAACCACACTGATAGCAATCTTACACCCTCCCACACTGCTGGCAGTCTAAAATTGACCCACACTGATAGCAATCTTACACCCTCCCGCACTGCTGGCAGTCTAAAACCGACCCACACAACTAGTAATCTTACACCTTCTCGTACTGCTGGCAGTCTAACACCTACCCACACTGATAGCAATCTTACACCCTCCCGCACTGATGGCAGTCTAAAACCGACCCACACAACTAGCAAGCTTACACCCTCCCGCACTGCTGGCACTCTAAAATCGACACACACTTCTAGCAATCTAACACCCTACCGCACTGCTAGCAGTCTAACACCCACCCACACTGATAGCAATCTTACACCCTCCTGCACTGCTAGCAGTCTAACACCGACCCACACTGATAGCAATATTACACCCTCCTGCACTGCTGGCAGTCTAAAATCGACCCACACTGATAGCAATTTTACACCCTCCCGCACTGCTGGCAGTCTAAAATCCACCCACACTAATAGCAATCTTACACCCTCCCGCACTGCTGGCAGTCTAAAACCGATCCACACTGATAGCAATCTTACACCCTCCCACACTGCTGGCAGTCTAACACCGACCCACACTGATAGCAATCTTACACCCTCCCGCACTGCTGGCCGTTGAAAATCGACCCACACTGATAGCAATATTACACCCTCCCGCACTGCTGGCAGTCTAAAACCAACCCACACTGATAGCAATCTTACACCCTCCCGAACTGCTGGCAGTCTAAAACCGACCCACACAACTAGCAATCTTACACCCTACCCACTGCTAGCAGTCTAAAACCGACTCACACAACTCGCAATCTTACACCCTCCTGCACTGCTGGCAGTCTAACACTGTACCCACATTACTAGCAAGCTTACACCCTCCCGCACTGCTGGCAGTCTAAAACCGACCCACACAACTAGCAATCTTACACCCTACCCACTGCTAGCAGTCTTTAACCGATCCACACAACTAGCAATCTAAAACCATCCCGCACTGCTGCCAGTCTAACACCAATGACACTGATAAGCAATCTTACACCCTCCCGCACTGCTGGCAGTCTAACACTGACCCACACTGATAGCAATATTACACCCTCCCACACTGATGGCAGTTTAAAACCGACCCACACTGATAGCAATCTTACACCCTCCCGCCCTGCTGGCAGTCTAAAACCGACCCACACAACTAGCAATCTTACACCCTGCCACACTGCTGGCAGTCTAAAACCGACCCACACAACTAGCAATCTTACACCCTACCCACAGCTAGCAGTCCAAAATCGACCCACACAACTAGCAATCTTACACCCTCCCGCACAGTCTAAAACCGACCCACACTGATAGCAATCTTACACCCTCCCGCACTGCTGGCAGTCTAAAACCGACCCACACAACTAGCAATCTTACACCCTCCCGCACTGCTGGCAGTCTAAAACCGACCCACACTGATAGCAATCTTACACCCTCCCGCACTGCTGGCAGTCTAAAACCGACCCACACAACTGGCAATCTTACACCGTACCCACTGATAGCAGTCTAAAACTGACCCACACTGATAGCAATCTAACACCCTTCTGCACTGCTGGCAGTCTAACACTGTACCCACATTACTAGCAACCTTACACCCTCCCACACTGATGGCAGTCTAAAACTGACACACACTGATAGCAATCTTACACCCTTCCGCACTGCTGGCAGTCTAAAACCGACCCACACAACTGGCAATCTTACACCGTACCCACTGATAGAAGTCTAAAACTGACCCACACTGATAGCAATCTCACACCCTTCCGCACTGCTGGCAGTCTAAAACCGACCCACACAACTAGCAATCTTACACCCTACCCACTGCTAGCAGTCCAAAACCGACCCACACAACTAGCAATCTTACACCCTCCCGCACTGCTAGCAGTCTAAAACCGACCCACACTGATAGCAATCTTACACCTTCCTGCACTGCTGGCAGTCTAAAACCGACCCACACAACTAGCAATCTTACACCCTCCCGCACTGCTGGCAGTCTAAAACCGACCCACACTGATAGCAATCTTACACCCTCCCGCATTGCTGGCAGTCTTAAACCAACCCACACTAATAACAATCTAACACCCTACCGCACTGCTAGCAGTCTAACAACGACCCACACTGATAGCAATCTTACACCCTCCCGCACTGCTGGCAGTCTAAAACCGACCTACACTGATAGCAATCTTACACCCTTCCGCACTGCTGGCAGTCTAAAACCGACCCACACAACTAGCAATCTTACACCATCCAAAACTGCTGGCAGTGTAACACCGACCCAATCTACTAGCAATCTTACAAACTCCAGCACTGCTGGCAGTCTAAAACCGACCCACACTACTAGCAATCTTACACCCTCCCGCACTGCTGGCACTCTAAAATCGACACACACTTCTAGCAATCTAACACCCTACCGCACTGCTAGCAGTCTAACACCCACCCACACTGATAGCAATCTTACACCCTCCTGCACTGCTAGCAGTCTAACACCGACCCACACTGATAGCAATATTACACCCTCCTACACTGCTGGCAGTCTAAAATCGACCCACACTGATAGCAATTTTACACCCTCCCGCACTGCTGGCAGTCTAAAATCGACCCACACTAATAGCAATCTTACACCCTCCCGCACTGCTGGCAGTCTATAACCGATCCACACTGATAGCAATCTTACACCCTCCCGCACTGCTGGCAGTCTAACACCGACCCACACTGATAGCAATCTTACACCCTCCCGCACTGCTGGCCGTTGAACATCGACCCACACTGATAGCAATATTACACCCTCCCGCACTGCTGGCAGTCTAAAACCAACCCACACTGATAGCAATCTTACACCCTCCCGAACTGCTGGCAGTCTAAAACCAACCCACACAACTAGCAATCTTACACCCTACCCACTGCTAGCAGTCTAAAACCGACTCACACAACTCGCAATCTTACACCCTCCTGCACTGCTGGCAGTCTAACACTGTACCCACATTACTAGCAAGCTTACACCCTCCCGCACTGCTGGCAATCTAAAACCGACCCACACAACAAGCAATCTTACACCCTACCCACTGCTAGCAGTCTAAAACCGACCCACACAACTAAAAGTCTAAAACCCTCCTGCACTGCTGCCAGTCTAACACCAACGACACTGATAAGCAATCTTACACCCTCCCGCACTGCTAGTAGTCTAACACCGACCCACACTGATAGCAATCTTACACCCCCCGCATTGCTGGCAGTCTAACACCGACCCACACTGATTGCAATATTACACCCTCCCGCACTGCTGGCAGTCTAAAACTGACCCAAACTGATAGCAATCTTAAACCCTTCCACACTGATGGCAGTCTAAAACCGACCCACACTGATAGCAATCTTACACCCTTCCGTACTGCTGGCAATCTAAAACCGACCCACACAACTAGCAATCTTACACCATCCCGAACTGCTGGCAGTGTAACACCGACCCACACTACTAGCAATCTTACAAACTCAAGCACTGCTGGCAGTCTAAAACCGACCCACACTACTAGCAATCTAACATCCTTCTGCACTGCTGGCAGTCTAACACTGTACCCACATTACTAGCAACCTTACACACTCCCGCACTGATTGCAGTCTAAAGCTGACACACACTGATAGAAATCTCACACCCTCCCGCACTTCTGGCAGTCTAAAACCGACCCACACAACTGGCAATCTTACACCCTACCCACTGCTAGCAGTCTAAAACTGACCCACACTGATAGCAATCTTACACCCTCCCACACTGCTGGCTGTCTAAAACCGACCCACACTCATAGCAATCTTACACCCTCGCACACTGCTGGCAGTCTAAAACTGACCCACCCAGATAGCAATCTTACACCCTCCCACACTGCTGGCTGTCTAAAACCGACCCACACTCATAGCAATCTTACACCCTCGCGCACTGCTGGCAGTCTAAAACCGACCCAAACAACCAGCAATCTTACACCTTCCCGAACTGCTGGCAGTCTAACACCGACCCACACTGATAGCAATCTTACACCCTCCTGCACTGATGGCAGTCTAAAACCGACCCACACAACTAACAAGCTTACACCCTCCCGCACTGCTGGCACTGTAAAATCGACCCACACTTCTAGCAATCTAACACCCTACTGCACTGCTAGCAGTCTAACACCGACCCACACTGATAGCAATCTTACACCCTCCTGCACTGCTAGCAGTCTAACACCGACCCACACTGATAGCAATATTACACCCTCCTGCACTGCTGGCACTCTAAAATCGACCCACACTGATAGCAATCTTACACCCTCCCGCACTGCTGGCAGTCTAAAATTGACCCACACTGATAGCAATCTTACACCCTCCCGCACTGCTGGCAGTCTTTAACCGACCCACACTGATAGCAATCCTACACCCTCCCGCACTGCTGGCATTCTAACACCGACCCACACTGATATCAATCTTACACCCTCCTGCACTGCTGGCAGTCTAAAATTGACCCACACTGATAGCAATCTTACACCACCCCACACTGCTGGCAGTCTAAAACCAACCCACACTGATAGCAATCTTACACCCTCCCGCACTGCTGGCAGTCTAAAACCAACCCACACTGATAGCAATCTTACACCACCCCGCACTGCCGGCAGTCTAAAACCGACCTACACTGATAGCAATCTTACACTCTCCCGAACTGCTGGCAGTCTAAAACCGACCCACACAACTAGCAATCTTATACCCTACCCACTGCTAGCAGTCTAAAACCGACACACACAACTCGCAATCTTACACCCTCCTGCACTGCTGGCAGTCTAACACTGCACCCACATTACTAGCAAGCTTACACCCTCCCGCACTGCTGGCAGTCTAAAACCGACCCACACAACTAGCAATCTTACACCCTACCCACTGCTAGCAGTCTTTAACCGATCCACACAACTAGCAATCTAAAACCCTCCCGCACTGCTGCCAGTCTAACACCAACAACACTGATAACCAATCTTACACCCTCCCGCACTGCTGGCAGTCTAACACTGACCCACACTGATAGCAATCTTACACCCTCCCACACTGATGGCAGTTTAAAACCGACCCACACTGATAGCAATCTTACACCCTACCGCACTGCTGGCAGTCTAAAACCGACCCACACAACTAGCAATCTTACACCCTCCCACACTGCTAGCAGTCTAAAACCGACCCACACTGATAGCAATCTTACACCCTCCCGCACTGATGGCAGTCTAAAACCGACCCACACAACTAGCAAGCTTACACCCTCCCGCACTGCTGGCAGTCTAAAACTGACCCACACTGCTGGCAGTCTAAAACTGACCCACACTGATAGCAATCTTACACCCTTCCGCACTGCTGGCAGTCTAAAACCGACCCACACAACAAGTAATCTTACACCTTCTCGCACTGCTGGCAGTCTAACACCCACCCACACTGATAGCAATCTTACACCCTCCTGCACTGCTAGCAGTCTAACACCGACCCACACTGATAGCAATATTACACCCTCCTGCACTGCTGGCAGTCTAAAATCGAACCACACTGATAGCAATCTTACACCCTACACACTGCTAGCAGTCCAAAACCGACCCACACAACTAGCAATCTTACACCCTCCCACACTGCTAGCAGTCTAAAACCGACCCACACTGATAGCAATCTTACACCCTCCCACACTGCTAGCAGTCTAAAACCGACCCACACTGATAGCAATCTTACACCCTCCCGCACTGCTGGCAGTCTAAAACCGACCCACACAACTAGTAATCTTACACCTTCTCGCACTGCTGGCAGTCTAACACCGACCCACACTGATAGCAATCTTACACCCTCCCGCACTGATGGCAGTCTAAAACCGACCCACACAACTAGCAAGCTTACACCCTCCCGCACTGCTGGCAGTCTAAAACTGACCCACACTGCTGGCAGTCTAAAACTGACCCACACTGATAGCAATCTTACACCCTTCCGCACTGCTGGCAGTCTAAAACCGACCCACACAACAAGTAATCTTACACCTTCTCGCACTGCTGGCAGTCTAACACCCACCCACACTGATAGCAATCTTACACCCTCCTGCACTGCTAGCAGTCTAACACCGACCCACACTGATAGCAATATTACACCCTCCTGCACTGCTGGCAGTCTAAAATCGAACCACACTGATAGCAATCTTACACCCTCCCGCACTCCTGGCAGTCTAAAATAGACCCACACTGATAGCAATCTTACACCCTCCCGCACTGCTGGCAGTCTAAAACCGACCCACACTGATAGCAATCTTACACCCTCCCGCACTCCTGGCAGTTGAAAATCGACCCACACTGATAGCAATCTTACACCCTCCCGCACTGCTAGTAGTCTAACACCGACCCACATTGATAGCAATCTTACACCCTCCCGCATTGCTGGCAGTCTAACACCGACCCACACTGATAGCAATATTACACCCTCCCGCACTGCTGGCAGTCTAAAACTGACCCAAACTGATAGCAACCTTACACCCTTCCACACTGATGGCAGTCTAAAACCGACCCACACTGATAGCAATCTTACACCCTCCTGCACTGCTGGCAGTCTAACACTGTACCCGCATTACTAGCAAGCTTACACCCTCCCGCACTGCTGGCAGTCTAAAACCGACCCACACAACAAGCAATCTTACACCCTACCCACTGCTAGCAGTCTAAATCCGACCCACACAACTAAAAGTCTAAAACCCTCCTGCACTGCTGCCAGTCTAACACCAATGACACTGATAAGCAATCTTACACCCTCCCGCACTGCTAGTAGTCTAACACCGACCCACACTGATAGCAATCTTACACCCTCCCGCATTGCTGGCAGTCTAACACCGACCCACACTGATAGCAATATTACACCCTCCCGCACTGCTGGCAGTCTAAAACTGACCCAAACTGATAGCAACCTTACACCCTTCCACACTGATGGCAGTCTAAAACCGACCCACACTGATAGCAATCTTACACCCTCCCGCACTGCTGGCAGTCTAAAACCGACCCACACAACTAGCAATCTTACACCCTCCCGCACTGCTGGCAGTCTAAAACCGACCCAGACAATTAGCAATCTTACACCCTCCCGCACTGCTGGCAGTCCAACACCGAACCACACTGATAGCAATCTTACACCCTCCCGCACTGCTGGCAGTCTAAAACCGAACCACACAACTAGCAATCTTACACCTTCCCGCACTGCTGGCAGTCTAAAACAGACCCACACTTCTGGAAATCTAACACCCTCCCGCACTGCTGGTGCTGGCAGTCTAAAACCGACCCACACTGATAGCAATCTTACACCCTACCGCACTGCTGGCAGTCTAAAACCGACCCACACAACTAGCAATCTTACACCCTCCCACACTGCTGGCAGTCTAAAACTGAACCACACAACTAGCAATCTTACACCCTACACACTGCTAGCAGTCCAAAACCGACCCACACAACTAGCAATCTTACACCCTCCCACACTGCTAGCAGTCTAAAACCGACCCACAACTCGCAATCCTACACCCTCCTGCACTGCTGGCAGTTTAACACTGTACCCACATTACTAGCAACCTTACACCCTTCCGTACTGCTGGCAGTCAAAAACCGACCCACACAACTAGCAATCTTACACCCTACCCACTGCTAGCAGTCTAAAACCGATCCACACAACTAGCAATCTAAAACCCTCCCGCACTGCTGCCAGTCTAACACCAGTGACACTGATAAGCAATCTTACACCCTCACGCACTGCTGGCAGTCTAAAACCGACCCACACAACTAGTAATCTTACACCCTCCCGCACTGCTGGCAGTCTAACACCGACCCACACTGATAGCAATTTTACACCCTCCCGCACTGATGGCAGTCTAAAACCGACCCACAAAACTAGCAATCTCACACCCTCCTGCACTGCTGGCAGTCTAAAACTGACCCACACTGCTGGCAGTCTAAAACTGACCCACACTGATAGCAATCTTACACCCTCCCGCACTGCTGGCAGTCTAAAACCGACCCACACAACTAGTAATCTTACACCTTCTCGCACTGCTGGCAGTCTAACACCCACCCACAGTGATAGCAATCTTACACCCTCCTGCACTGCTAGCAGTCTAACACCGACCCACACTGATAGCAATCTTACACCCTCCCGCACTGCTGGCAGTCTAAAATCGACCCACACTGATAGCAATCTTACACCCTCCCGCACTGCTGGCAGTCTAAAACCGATCCACACTGATAGCAATCTTACACCCTCCTGCACTGCTGGCAGTCTAACACCGACCCACACTGATAGCAATCTTACACCCTCCCGCACTGCTGGCAGTTGAAAATCGACCCACACTGATAGCAATCTTACACCCTCCTGCTCTGCTGGCAGTCTAAAACCAACTCACACTGATAGCAATCTTACACCCTCCCGAACTGCTGGCAGTCTAAAACCGACCCACACAACTAGCAATCTTACACCCTACCCACTGCTAGCAGTCTAAAACCGACCCACAAAACTCACAATCTTACACCCTCCTGCACTGCTGGCAGCCTAACACTGTACCCACATTACTAGCAAGCTTACACCCTCCCGCACTACTGGCAGTCTAAAACCGACCCACCCAACAAGCAATCTTACACCCTACCCACTGCTAGCAGTCTAAAACCGACCCACACAACTAAAAGTCTAAAACCCTCCTGCACTGCTGCCAGTCTAACACCAAGGACACTGATAAGCAATCTTACACCCTCCAGCACTGCTAGTAGTCTAACACCGACCCACACTGATAGCAATCTTACAACCTCCCGCATTGCTGGCAGTCAAACACCGACCCACACTGATAGCAATATTACACCCTCCCGCACTGCTGGCAGTCTAAAATTGACCCAAACTGATAGCAACCTTACACCCTTCCACACTGATGGCAGTCTAAAACCGACCCACACTGATAGCAATCTTACACCCTCCCTCACTGCTGGCAGTCTAAAACCGACCCACACAACTAGCAATCTTACACCCTCCCGCACAGCTGGCAGTCTAAAACCGACCCAGACAACTACCAATCTTACACCCTCCCGCACTGCTGGCAGTCCAACACCGAACCACACTGATAGCAATCTTACACCCTCCCGCACTGCTGGGAGTCTAAAACCGGCCCACACAACTAGCAATTTTACACCTTCCCGCACTGCTGGCAGTCTAAAACAGACCCACACTTCTGGAAATCTAACACCCTCCCGCATTGCTGGTGCTGGCAGTCTAAAACTGACCTACACTGATAGCAATCTTACACCCTCCCGCACTGCTGGCAGTCTAAAACCGACCCACACAACTCGCAATCCTACACCCTCCTGCACTGCTGGCAGTCTAACACTGTACCCACATTACTAGCAACCTTACACCCTTCAGTACTGCTGGCAGTCTAAAACCGACCCACACAACTAGCAATCTTACACCCTACCCACTGCTAGCAGTCTAAGACCGACCCACACAACTCGCAATCTTACAAACTCCACCACTGCTGGCAGTCTAAAACCGACCCACACTACTAGCAATCTAACATCCTTCTGCACTGCTGGCAGTCTAACACTGTACCCACCTTACTAGCAACCTTACACCCTCCCACACTGATGGCAGTCTAAAACCGACCCACACTGATAGCCACCTAACACACTCCCGCACTGCTGACAGTCTAAAGCTGACACACACTGATAGAAATCTCACACCCTCCCGCACTTCTGGCAGTCTAAAACCGACCCACACAACTGGCAATCTTACACCCTACCCACTGCTAGCAGTCTAAAACTGACCCACACTGATAGCAATCTTACACCCTCCCACACTGCTGGCTATCTAAAACCGACCCACACTCATAGCAATCTTACACCCTCGCGCACTGCTGGCAGTCTAAAACTGACCCAAACAACTAGCAATCTTACACCTTCCCGAACTGCAGGCAGTCTAACACCGACCCACACTAATAGCAATCTTACACCCTCCTGCACTGATGGCAGTCTAAAACCGACCCACACAACTAACAAGCTTACACCCTCCCGCACTGCTGGCACTGTAAAATCGACCCACACTTCTAGCAATCTAACACCCTACTGCACTGCTAGCAGTCTAACACCGACCCACACTGATAGCAATCTTACACCCTCCTGCACTGCTAGCAGTCTAACACCGACCCACACTGATAGCAATATTACACCCTCCTGCACTGCTGGCAGTCTAAAATCGACCCACACTGATAGCAATCTTACACCCTCCCGCACTGCTAGCAGTCTAAAATCGACCCACACTGATAGCAATCTTACACCCTCCCGCACTGCTGGCAGTCTTTAACCGACCCACACTGATAGCAATCCTACACCCTCCCGCACTGCTGGCATTCTAACACCGACCCACACTGATATCAATCTTACACCCTCCCGCACTGCTGGCAGTCTAAAATTGACCCACACTGATAGCAATCTTACACCCTCCAGCACTGCTGGCAGTCTAAAACCAGCCCACACTGATAGCAATCTTACACCATCCCACACTGCTGGCAGTCTAAAACCAACCCACACTGATAGCAATCTTACACCCTCCCGCACTGCTGGCAGTCTAAAACCAACCCACACTGATAGCAATCTTACACCACCCCGCACTGCCGGCAGTCTAAAACCGACCTACACTGATAGCAATCTTACACCCTCCCGAACTGCTGGCAGTCTAAAACCGACCCACACAACTCGCAATCTTACACCCTCCTGCACTGCTGGCAGTCTAACACTGCACCCACATTACTAGCAAGCTTACACCCTCCCGCACTGCTGGCAGTCTAAAACCGACCCACACAACTAGCAATCTTACACCCTACCCACTGCTAGCAGTCTAAAACCGACACACACAACTCGCAATCTTACACCCTCCTGCACTGCTGGCAGTCTAACACTGCACCCACATTACTAGCAAGCTTACACCCTCCCGCACTGCTGGCAGTCTAAAACCGACCCACACAACTAGCAATCTTACACCCTACCCACTGCTAGCAGTCTTTAACTGATCCACACAACTAGCAATCTAAAACCCTCCCGCACTGCTGCCAGTCTAACACCAACGACACTGATAACCAATCTTACACCCTCCCACACTGCTGGCAGTCTAACACTGACCCACACTGATAGCAATCTTACACCCTCCCACAGTGATGGCAGTTTAAAACCGACCCACACTGATAGCAATCTTACACTCTACCGCACTGCTGGCAGTCTAAAACCGACCCACACAACTAGCAATCTTACACCCTCCCACACTGCTGGCAGTCTAAAACTGACCCACACAACTAGCAATCTTACACCCTACACACTGCTAGCAGTCCAAAACCGACCCACACAACTAGCAATCTTACACCCTCCCACACTGCTAGCAGTCTAAAACCGACCCACACTGATAGCAATCTTACACCCTCACGCACTGCTGGCAGTCTAAAACCGACCCACACTGATAGCAATCTTACAACCTCCCGCACTGATGGCAGTCTAAAACCGACCCACACAACTAGCAAGCTTACACCCTCCCGCACTGCTGGCAGTCTAAAACCGACCCACACTGCTGGCAGTCTAAAACTGACCCACACTGATAGCAATCTTACACCCTTCCGCACTGCTGGCAGTCTAAAACCGACCCACACAACTGGCAATCTTACACCGTACCCACTGATAGAAGTCTAAAACTGACCCACACTGATAGCAATCTTACACCCTCCCACACTGCTGGCAGTCTAAAATCGACCCACACTGATAGCAATCTTACACCCTCCCGCACTGCTGGCAGTCTAAAACCGACCCACACAACTAGTAATCTTACACCTTCTCGCACTGCTGGCAGTCTAACACCGACCCACACTGATAGCAATCTTACACCCTCCCGCACTGATGGCAGTCTAAAACCGACCCACACAACTAGCAATCTCACACCCTCCTGCACTGCTGGCAGTCTAAAACTGACCCACACTGCTGGCAGTCTAAAACTGACCCACACTGATAGCAATCTTACACCCTCCCGCACTGCTGGCAGTCTAAAACTGACCCACACAACAAGTAATCTTACACCTTCTCGCACTGCTGGCAGTCTAACACCCACCCACACTGATAGCAATCTTACACCCTCCTGCACTGCTAGCAGTCTAACACCGACCCACACTAATAGCAATATTACAACCTCCTGCACTGCTGGCAGTCTAAAATCGAACCACACTGATAGCAATCTTACACCCTCCCGCACTCCTGGCAGTCTAAAATAGACCCACACTGATAGCAATCTTACACCCTCCCACACTGCTGGCAGTCTAAAACCGATCCACACTGATAGCAATCTTACACCCTCCTGCACTGCTGGCAGTCTAACACCGACCCACACTGATAGCAAACTTACACCCTCCCGCACTGCTGGCAGTTGAAAATCGACCCACACTGATAGCAATCTTACACCCTCCCGCTCTGCTGGCAGTCTAAAACCAACCCACACTGATAGCAATCTTACACCCTCCCGAACTGCTGGCAGTCTAAAACCGACCCACACAACTAGCAATCTTACACCCTACCCACTGCTAGCAGTCTAAAACCGACCCACACAACTCACAATCTTACACCCTCCTGCACTGCTGGCAGTCTAACACTGTACCCGCATTACTAGCAAGCTTACACCCTCCCGCACTGCTGGCAGTCTAAAACCGACCCACACAACAAGCAATCTTACACCCTACCCACTGCTAGCAGTCTAAAACCGACCCACACAACTAAAAGTCTAAAACCCTCCTGCACTGCTGCCAGTCTAACACCAATGACACTGATAAGCAATCTTACACCCTCCCGCACTGCTAGTAGTCTAACACCGACCCACACTGATAGCAATCTTACACCCTCCCGCATTGCTGGCAGTCTAACACCGACCCACACTGATAGCAATATTACACCCTCCCGCACTGCTGGCAGTCTAAAACTGACCCAAACTGATAGCAACCTTACACCCTTCCACACTGATGGTAGTCTAAAACCGACCCACACTGATAGCAATCTTACACCCTCCCGCACTGCTGGCAGTCTAAAACCGACCCACACAACTAGCAATCTTACACCCTCCCGCACTGCTGGTAGTCTAAAACCGACCCAGACAATTAGCAATCTTACACCCTCCCGCACTGCTGTCAGTCCAACACCGAACCACACTGATAGCAATCTTACACCCTCCCGCACTGATGGCAGTCTAAAACTGACCCACCCAACTAGCAAACTTACACCCTCCCGCACTGCTGGCGCTCTAAAATCGACACACACTTCTAGCAATCTTACACCCTACCACACTGCTAGCAGTCTAACACCCACCCACACTGATAGCAATCTTACACCCTCCAGCACTGCTGGCAGTCTAAAATCGACCCACACTGATAGCAATCTTACACCCTCCCGCACTGCTGGCAGTCTAAAATCGACCCACACTGATAGCAATCTTACACCCTCCCGCACTGCTGGCAGTCTAAAACCGACCCACACTGATAGCAATCTTACACCCTCCCGCACTGCTGGCAGTCTAACACCGACCCACACTGATAGCAATCTTACACCCTCCAGCACTGCTGGCAGTTGAAAATTGACCCACACTGATAGCAATCTTACACCCTCCCGCACTGCTGGCAGTCTAAAACCAACCCACACTGATAGCAATCTTACACACTCCCAAACTGCTGGCAGTCTAAAACCGACCCACACAACTAGCAATCTTACACCCTACCCACTGCTAGCAGTCTAAAACCGACCCACACAACTCACAATCTTACACAATCCTGCACTGCTGGCAGTCTAACACTGTACCCACATTACTAGCAAGCTTACACCCTCCTGCACTGCTGGCAGTCTAAAACCGACCCACACAACAAGCAATCTTATACCCTACCCACTGCTAGCAGTCTAAAACCGACCCACACAACTAACAGTCTAAAACCCTCCTGCACTGCTGCCAGTCTAACACCAACGACACTGATAAGCAATCTTACACCCTCCCGCACTGCTGGTAGTCTAACACCGACCCACACTGATAGCAATCTTACACCCTCCCGCATTGCTGGCAGTCTAACACCGACCCACACTGATAGCAATATTACACCCTCCCGCACTGCTGGCAGTCTAAAACTGACCCACACTGATAGCAACCTTACACCCTTCCACACTGATGGCAGTCTAAAACCGACCCACACTGATAGCAATCTTACACCCTCCCGCACTGCTGGCAGTCTAAAACCGACCCACACAACTATCAATCTTACACCCTCCCGCACTGCTGGCAGTCTAAAACCGACCCACACTGATAGCAACCTTAAACACTCCCACACTGATGGCAGTCTAAAACCGACCCACACTACTAGCAATCTAACACCCTTCTGCACTGCTGGCAGTCTAACACTGTACCCACATTACTAGCAACCTTACACCCTCCCACACTGATGGCAGTCTAAAACCGACCCACACTGATAGCAAACTTACACACTCCCGCACTGCTGGCAGTCTAAAACCGACGAACACAACTGGCAATCTTACACCATACCCACTGATAGCAGTCTAAAACTGACCCACACTGATAGCAATCTAACACCCTTCTGCACTGCTGGCAGTCTAACACTGTACCCACATTACTAGCAACCTAACACCCTCCCACACTGATGGCAGTCTAAAACTGACACACACTGATAGCAATCTTACACCCTTCCGCACTGCTGGCAGTCTAAAACCGACCCACACAACTGGCAATCTTACACCGTACCCACTGATAGAAGTCTAAAACTGACCCACACTGATATCAATCTCACATCCTCCTGCACTGCTGGCAGTCTAAAACTGACCCACACTGCTGGCAGTCTAAAACTGACCCACACTGATAGCAATTTTACACCCTCCCACACTGCTGGCAGTCTAAAATCGACCCACACTGATAGCAATGTTACACCCTCCCGCACTGCTGGCAGTCTAAAACCGACCCACACAACTAGCAATCTTACACCTTCTCGCACTGCTGGCAGTCTAACACCGACCCACACTGATAGCAATCTTACACCCTCCCGCACTGATGGCAGTCTAAAACTGACCCACCCAACTAGCAAACTTACACCCTCCCGCACTGCTGGCGCTCTAAAATCGACACACACTTCTAGCAATCTTACACCCTACCGCACTGCTAGCAGTCTAACACCCACCCACACTGATAGCAATCTTACACCCTCCAGCACTGCTGGCAGTCTAAAATCGACCCACACTGATAGCAATCTTACACCCTCCCGCACTGCTGGCAGTCTAAAATCGACCCACACTGATAGCAATCTTACACCCTCCCGCACTGCTGGCAGTCTAAAACCGACCCACACTGATAGCAATCTTACACCCTCCCACACTGCTGGCAGTCTAAAACCGATCCACACTGATAGCAATCTTACACCCTCCTGCACTGCTGGCAGTCTAAAACCGACCCACACTGATAGCAATCTTACACCCTCCCGCTCTGCTGGCAGTCTAAAACCAACCCACACTGATAGCAATCTTACACCCTCCCGAACTGCTGGCAGTCTAAAACCGACCCACACAACTAGCAATCTTACACCCTACCCACTGCTAGCAGTCTAAAACCGACCCACACAACTCACAATCTTACACCCTCCTGCACTGCTGGCAGTCTAACACTGTACCCGCATTACTAGCAAGCTTACACCCTCCCGCACTGCTGGCAGTCTAAAACCGACCCACACAACAAGCAATCTTACACCCTACCCACTGCTAGCAGTCTAAAACCGACCCACACAACTAAAAGTCTAAAACCCTCCTGCACTGCTGCCAGTCTAACACCAATGACACTGATAAGCAATCTTACACCCTCCCGCACTGCTAGTAGTCTAACACCGACCCACACTGATAGCAATCTTACACCCTCCCGCATTGCTGGCAGTCTAACACCGACCCACACTGATAGCAATCTTACACCCTCCCGCACTGCTGGCAGTCTAAAACTGACCCAAACTGATAGCAACCTTACACCCTTCCACACTGATGGCAGTCTAAAACCGACCCACACTGATAGCAATCTTACACCCTCCCGCACTGCTGGCAGTCTAAAACCGACCCACACAACTAGCAATCTTACAGCCTCCCGCACTGCTGGTAGTCTAAAACCGACCCAGACAATTAGCAATCTTACACCCTCCCGCACTGCTGTCAGTCCAACACCGAACCACACTGATAGCAATCTTACACCCTCCCGCACTGATGGCAGTCTAAAACTGACCCACCCAACTAGCAAACTTACACCCTCCCGCACTGCTGGCGCTCTAAAATCGACACACACTTCTAGCAATCTTACACCCTACCACACTGCTAGCAGTCTAACACCCACCCACACTGATAGCAATCTTACACCCTCCAGCACTGCTGGCAGTCTAAAATCGACCCACACTGATAGCAATCTTACACCCTCCCGCACTGCTGGCAGTCTAAAATCGACCCACACTGATAGCAATCTTACACCCTCCCGCACTGCTGGCAGTCTAAAACCGACCCACACTGATAGCAATCTTACACCCTCCCGCACTGCTGGCAGTCTAACACCGACCCACACTGATAGCAATCTTACACCCTCCAGCACTGCTGGCAGTTGAAAATTGACCCACACTGATAGCAATCTTACACCCTCCCGCACTGCTGGCAGTCTAAAACCAACCCACACTGATAGCAATCTTACACCCTCCCAAACTGCTTGCAGTCTAAAACCGACCCACACAACTAGCAATCTTACACCCTACCCACTGCTAGCAGTCTAAAACCGACCCACACAACTCACAATCTTACACAATCCTGCACTGCTGGCAGTCTAACACTGTACCCACATTACTAGCAAGCTTACACCCTCCCGCACTGCTGGCAGTCTAAAACCGACCCACACAACAAGCAATCTTATACCCTACCCACTGCTAGCAGTCTAAAACCGACCCACACAACTAACAGTCTAAAACCCTCCTGCACTGCTGCCAGTCTAACACCAACGACACTGATAAGCAATCTTACACCCTCCCGCACTGCTGGTAGTCTAACACCGACACACACTGATAGCAATCTTACACCCTCCCGCATTGCTGGCAGTCTAACACCGACCCACACTGATAGCAATATTACACCCTCCCGCACTGCTGGCAGTCTAAAACTGACCCACACTGATAGCAACCTTACACCCTTCCACACTGATGGCAGTCTAAAACCGACCCACACTGATAGCAATCTTACACCCTCCTGCACTGCTGGCAGTCTAAAACCGACCCACACAACTATCAATCTTACACCCTCCCGCACTGCTGGCAGTCTAAAACCGACCCACACTGATAGCAACCTTACACACTCCCACACTGATGGCAGTCTAAAACCGACCCACACTACTAGCAATCTAACACCCTTCTGCACTGCTGGCAGTCTAACACTGTACCCACATTACTAGCAACCTTACACCCTCCCACACTGATGGCAGTCTAAAACCGACCCACACTGATAGCAAACTTACACACTCCCGCACTGCTGGCAGTCTAAAACCGACCCACACAACTGGCAATCTTACACCATACCCACTGATAGCAGTCTAAAACTGACCCACACTGATAGCAATCTAACACCCTTCTGCACTGCTGGCAGTCTAACACTGTACCCACATTACTAGCAACCTAACACCCTCCCACACTGATGGCAGTCTAAAACTGACACACACTGATAGCAATCTTACACCCTTCCGCACTGCTGGCAGTCTAAAACCGACCCACACAACTGGCAATCTTACACCGTACCCACTGATAGAAGTCTAAAACTGACCCACACTGATATCAATCTCACATCCTCCTGCACTGCTGGCAGTCTAAAACTGACCCACACTGCTGGCAGTCTAAAACTGACCCACACTGATAGCAATTTTACACCCTCCCACACTGCTGGCAGTCTAAAATCGACCCACACTGATAGCAATGTTACACCCTCCCGCACTGCTGGCAGTCTAAAACCGACCCACACAACTAGCAATCTTACACCTTCTCGCACTGCTGGCAGTCTAACACCGACCCACACTGATAGCAATCTTACACCCTCCCGCACTGATGGCAGTCTAAAACTGACCCACCCAACTAGCAAACTTACACCCTCCCGCACTGCTGGCGCTCTAAAATCGACACACACTTCTAGCAATCTTACACCCTACCGCACTGCTAGCAGTCTAACACCCACCCACACTGATAGCAATCTTACACCCTCCAGCACTGCTGGCAGTCTAAAATCGACCCACACTGATAGCAATCTTACACCCTCCCGCACTGCTGGCAGTCTAAAATCGACCCACACTGATAGCAATATTACACCCTCCCGCACTGCTGGCAGTCTAAAACCGACCCACACTGATAGCAATCTTACACCCTCCCGCACTGCTGGCAGTCTAACACCGACCCACACTGATAGCAATCTTACACCCTCCAGCACTGCTGGCAGTTGAAAATTGACCCACACTGTTAGCAATCTTACACCCTCCCGCACTGCTGGCAGTCTAAAACCAACCCACACTGATAGCAATCTTACACCCTCCCGAACTGCTGGCAGTCTAAAACCGACCCACACAACTAGCAATCTTACACCCTACCCACTGCTAGCAGTCTAAAACCGACCCACACAACTCACAATCTTACACCCTCCTGCACTGCTGGCAGTCTAACACTGTACCCACATTACTAGCAAGCTTACACCCTCCCGCACTGCTGGCAGTCTAAAACCGACCCACACAACAAGCAATCTTATACCCTACCCACTGCTAGCAGTCTAAAACCGACCCACACAACTAACAGTCTAAAACCCTCCTGCACTGCTGCCAGTCTAACACCAACAACACTGATAAGCAATCTTACACCCTCCCGCACTGCTGGTAGTCTAACACCGACCCACACTGATAGCAATCTTACACCCTCCCGCATTGCTGGCAGTCTAACACCGACCCACACTGATAGCAATATTACACCCTCCCGCACTGCTGGCAGTCTAAAACTGACCCACACTGATAGCAACCTTACACCCTTCCACACTGATGGCAGTCTAAAACCGACCCACACTGATAGCAATCTTACACCCTCCCGCACTGCTGGCAGTCTAAAACCGACCCACACAAATAGCAATCTTACACCCTCCCGCACTGCTGGCAGTCTAAAACCGACCCACACTGATAGCAACCTTACACACTCCCACACTGATGGCAGTCTAAAACTGTCACACACTGATAGCAATCTTACACCCTTCCGCACTGCTGGCAGTCTAAAACCGACCCACACAACTGGCAATCTTACACCGTACCCACTGATAGCAGTCTAAAACTGACCCACACTGATAGCAATCTAACACCCTTCTGCACTGCTGGCAGTCTAACACTGTACCCACATTACTAGCAACCTTACACCCTCCCACACTGATGGCAGTCTAAAACTGACACACACTGATAGCAATCTTACACCCTTCCGCACTGCTGGCAGTCTAAAACCGACCCACACAACTGGCAATCTTACACCGTTCCCACTGATAGAAGTCTAAAACTGACCCACACTGATAGCAATCTCACATCCTCCTGCACTGCTGGCAGTCTAAAACTGACCCACACTGCTGGCAGTCTAAAACTGACCCACACTGATAGCAATTTTACACCCTCCCACACTGCTGGCAGTCTAAAATCGACCCACACTGATAGCAATCTTACACCCTCCTGCACTGCTGGCAGTCTAAAACCGACCCACACAACTAGCAATCTTACACCTTCTCGCACTGCTGGCAGTCTAACACCGACACACACTGATAGCAATCTTACACCCTCCCGCACTGATGGCAGTCTAAAACTCACCCACACAACTAGCAAGCTTACACCCTCCCGCACTACTGGCGCTCTAAAATCGACACACACTTCTAGCATTCTAACACCCTACCGCACTTCTAGCAGTCTAACACCCACCCACACTGATAGCAATCTTACACCCTCCTGCACTACTGGCAGTCTAAAACCGACCCACACTGATAGCAATCTTACACCCTCCCGCACTGCTGGCAGTCTAACACCGACCCACACTGATAGCAATCTTACACCCTCCCGCACTGCTGGCAGTTGAAAATCGACCCACACTGATAGCAATCTTACACCCTCCCGCACTGCTGGCAGTCTAACACTGTACCCACATTACTAGCAAGCTTACACCCTCCTGCACTGCTGGCAGTCTAAAACCGACCCACACAACAAGCAATCTTACACCCTACCCACTGCTAGCAGTCTAAAACCGACCCACACAACTAACAGTCTAAAACCCTCCTGCAATGCTGCCAGTCTAACACCAACGACACTGATAAGCAATATTACACCCTCCCGCACTGCTGGTAGTCTAAGACCGACCCACACTGATAGCAATCTTACACCCTCCCGCATTGCTGGCAGTCTAACACCGACCCACACTGATAGCAATATTACACCCTCCCGCACTGCTGGCAGTCTAAAACTGACCCACACTGATAGCAACCTTACACCCTTCCACACTGATGGCAGTCTAAAACCGACCCACACTGATAGCAATCTTACACCCTCCCGCACTGCTGTCAGTCTAAAACCGACCCACACAACTAGCAATCTTACACCCTCCCGCACTGCTGGCAGTCTAAAACTGACCCATACTGATAGCAATCTTACACTCTCCAGTACTGCTGGCAGTCTAAAACCGACCCACACAACTAGCAATCTTACACAATCCCGCACTCCTGGCAGACTAAAACCGACCCACACAACTAGCAATCTTACACCCTCCCGCACTGCTGGCAGTCCAACACCGAACCACACTGATAGCAATATTACACCCTCCCGCACTGCTGGCAGTCTAAAACCAACCCACACTGATAGCAATGTTACACCCTCCCGCACTGTTGGCAGTCTAAAACCGACCCACACAACTAGCAATCTTACACCTTCCCGCACTGCTGGCAGTCTAAAACAGACCCACACTTCTGGCAATATAACACCCTCCCGCACTGCTGGTGCTGGCAGTCTAAAACCGACCTACACTGATAGCAATCTTACACCCTCCCGCACTGCTAGCAGTCTAAAACCGACCCACACAACTCGCAATCCTACACCCTCCTGCACTGCTGGCAGTCTAACACTGTACACATATTACTAGCAACCTTACACCCTTCCGTACTGCTGGCAGTCTAAAACCGACCCACACAACTAGCAATCTTACACCCTACCCACTGCTAGCAGTCTAAAACCGATCCACACAACTAGCAATCTAAAACCCTCCCACACTGCTGCCAGTCTAACACCAGTGACACTGATAAGCAATCTTACACCCTCCCGCACTGTTGGCAGTCTAACACCGACCCACACTGATAGCAATCTTACACCCTCCCGCATTGCTGGCAGTCTAACACCGACCCACACTGATAGCAATCTTACACCCTCCTGCACTACTGGCAGTCTAAAACTGACCCACACTGATAGCAACCTTACACCCTCCCACACTGATGGCAGTTTAAAACCGACCCACACTGATAGCAATCTTACACCCTCCCGCACTGCTGGCAGTCTAAAACCGACCCACACAACTAGCAATCTTACACCCTCCCGCACTGCTGGCAGTCCAACACCGAACTACATTGATAGCAATCTTACACCATCCCGCACTGCTGGCAGTCCAACACTGAACCACACTGATAGCAATCTTACACCCTCTCGCACTGCTGGCAGTCTAAAACTGACCCACACAACTAGCAATCTTACACCCTCCCGCACTGCTGGCAGTCTAAAACTGACACACACTGATAGCAATCTTACACCCTTCCGCACTGCTGGCAGCCTAAAACCGACCCACACAACTGGCAATCTTACACCGTACCCACTGATAGCAGTCTAAAACTGACCCACACTGATAGCAATCTAACACCCTTCTGCACTGCTGGCAGTCTAACACTGTACCCACATTTCTAGCAACCTTACACCCTCCCACACTGATGGCAGCCTAAAACTGACACACACTGATAGCAATCTTACACCCTTCCGCACTGCTGGCAGTCTAAAACCGACCCACACAACTAGCAATCTTACACCCTACCCACTGCTAGCAGTCCAAAACCGACCCACACAACTAGCAATCTTACACCCTCCCGCACTGCTAGCAGTCTAAAACCGACCCACACTGATAGCAATCTTACACCTTCCTGCACTGCTGGCAGTCTAAAACCGACCCACACAACTAGCAATCTTACACCCTCCCGCACTGCTGGCAGTCTAAAACCGACCCACACTGATAGCAATCTTACACCCTCCCGCATTGCTGGCAGTCTAAAACTGACCCACACAACTAGCAATCTTACCCCCTCCCGCACTGCTGGCAGTCTAAAACCGACCCACACAACTAGCAATCTTACACCCTCCCGCACGTCTGGCAGTCTAACACCTTCCCACTCAAGGAGTAACCTTACACCCTCCCGCACTGCTTGCAGTCTTAAACCAACCCACACTAATAACAATCTAACACCCTACCGCACTGCTAGCAGTCTAACAACGACCCACACTGATAGCAATCTTACACCCTCCCGCACTGCTGGCAGTCTAAAACCGACCTACACTGATAGCAATCTTACACCCTTCCGCACTGCTGGCAGTCTAAAACCGACCCACACAACTAGCAATCTTACACCATCCAAAACTGCTGGCAGTGTAACACCGACCCAATCTACTAGCAATCTTACAAACTCCAGCACTGCTGGCAGTCTAAAACCGACCCACACTACTAGCAATCTAACACCAATCTGCACTGCTGGCAGTCTAACACTGTACCCACATTACTAGCAACCTTACACCCTCCCATACTGATCGCAGTCTAAAACCGAACCACACTGATAGCCACCTTACACACTCCCGCACTGCTGACAGTCTAAAACTGACACACACTGATAGCAATCTCACACCCTCCCGCACTTCTGGCAGTCTAAAACCGACCCACACAACTGGCAATCTTACACCCTACCCACTGTTAGCAGTCTAAAACTGACCCACACTGATAGCAATCTTACACCCTCCTGCACTGCTGGCAGTCTAAAACTGACCCACACAGATAGCAATCTTACACGCTCCCGCACTGCTGGCAGTCTAACACCGACCCACACTGATATCAATCTTACACCCTCCCGCACTGCTGGCAGTCTAAAATCGACCCACACTGATAGCAATCTTACACCCTCCCGCACTGCTGGCAGTCTAAAACCAACCCACACTGATAGCAATCTTACACCATCCCGCACTGCTGGCAGTCTAAAACCAACCCACACTGATAGCAATCTTACACCCTTCCGCACTGCTGGCAGTCTAAAACCAACCCACACTGATAGCAATCTTACACCACCCAGCACTTCCGGCAGTCTAAAACTGACCTACACTGATAGCAATCTTACACCCTCCAGAACTGCTGGCAGTCTAAAACCGACCCACACAACTAGCAATCTTACACCCTACCCACTGCTAGCAGTCTAAAACCGACCCACACAACTCGCAATCTTACACCCTCCTGCACTGCTGGCAGTCTAACACTGTACCCACATTACTAGCAAGCTTACACCCTCCCGCACTGCTGGCAGTCTAAAACCGACCCACACAACTAGCAATCTTACACCCTACCCACTGCTAGCAGTCTTTAACCGATCCACACAACTAGCAATCTAAAACCCTCCCGCACTGCTGCCAGTCTAACACCAATGACACTGATAAGCAATCTTACACCCTCCCGCACTGCTGGCAGTCTAACACTGACTCACACTGATAGCAATATTACACCCTCCCACACTGATGGCAGTTTAAAACCGACCCACACTGATAGCAATCTTACACCCTCCCGCACTGCTGGCAGTCTAAAACCGACCCACACAACTAGCAATCTTACACCCTGGCACACTGCTGGCAGTCTAAAACCGACCCACACAACTAGCAATCTTACACCCTACCCACAGCTAGCAGTCCAAGATCGACCCACACAACTAGCAATCTTACACCCTCCCGCACAGTCTAAAACCGACCCACACTGATAGCAATCTTACACCCTCCAGCACTGCTGGCAGTCTAAAACCGACCCACACAACTAGCAATCTTACACCCTCCCGCACTGCTGGCAGTCTAAAACCGACCCACACTGATAGCAATCTTACACCCTCCCGCACTGCTGGCAGTCTAAAACCGACCCACACAACTGGCAATCTTACACCGTACCCACTTATAGCAGTCTAAAACTGACCCACACTGATAGCAATCTAACACCCTTCTGCACTGCTGGCAGTCTAACACTGTACCCACATTACTAGCAACTTTACACCCTCCCACACTGATGGCAGTCTAAAACTGACACACACTGATAGCAATCTTACACCCTTCCGCACTGCTGGCAGTCTAAAACCGACCCACACAACTGGCAATCTTACACCGTACCCACTGATAGAAGTCTAAAACTGACCCACACTGATAGCAATCTCACACCCTCCTGCACTGCTGGCAGTCTAAAACTGACCCACACTGCTGGCAGTCTAAAACTGAACCACACTGATAGCAATCTTACACCCTCCCACACTGCTGGCAGTCTAAAATTGACCCACACTGATAGCAATCTTACACCCTCCCGCACTGCTGGCAGTCTAAAACCGACCCACACAACTAGTAATCTTACACCTTCTCGCACTGCTGGCAGTCTAACACCTACCCACACTGATAGCAATCTTACACCCTCCCGCACTGATGGCAGTCTAAAACCGACCCACACAACTAGCAAGCTTACACCCTCCCGCACTGCTGGCACTCTAAAATCGACACACACTTCTAGCAATCTAACACCCTACCGCACTGCTAGCAGTCTAACACCCACCCACACTGATAGCAATCTTACACCCTCCTGCACTGCTAGCAGTCTAACACCGACCCACACTGATAGCAATATTACACCCTCCTGCACTGCTGGCAGTCTAAAATCGACCCACACTGATAGCAATTTTACACCCTCCCGCACTGCTGGCAGTCTAAAATCGACCCACACTAATAGCAATCTTACACCCTCCCGCACTGCTGGCAGTCTAAAACCGATCCACACTGATAGCAATCTTACACCCTCCCGCACTGCTGGCAGTCTAACACCGACCCACACTGATAGCAATCTTACACCCTCCCGCACTGCTGGCCGTTGAAAATCGACCCACACTGATAGCAATATTACACCCTCCCGCACTGCTGGCAGTCTAAAACCAACCCACACTGATAGCAATCTTACACCCTCCCGAACTGCTGGCAGTCTAAAACCGACCCACACAACTAGCAATCTTACACCCTACCCACTGCTAGCAGTCTAAAACCGACTCACACAACTCGCAATCTTACACCCTCCTGCACTGCTGGCAGTCTAACACTGTACCCACATTACTAGCAAGCTTACACCCTCCCGCACTGCTGGCAGTCTAAAACCGACCCACACAACTAGCAATCTTACACCCTACCCACTGCTAGCAGTCTTTAACCGATCCACACAACTAGCAATCTAAAACCCTCCCGCACTGCTGCCAGTCTAACACCAATGACACTGATAAGCAATCTTACACCCTCCCGCACTGCTGGCAGTCTAACACTGACCCACACTGATAGCAATATTACACCCTCCCACACTGATGGCAGTTTAAAACCGACCCACACTGATAGCAATCTTACACCCTCCCGCCCTGCTGGCAGTCTAAAACCGACCCACACAACTAGCAATCTTACACCCTGCCACACTGCTGGCAGTCTAAAACCGACCCACACAACTAGCAATGTTACACCCTACCCACAGCTAGCAGTCCAAAATCGACCCACACAACTAGCAATCTTACACCCTCCCGCACAGTCTAAAACCGACCCACACTGATAGCAATCTTACACCCTCCCGCACTGCTGGCAGTCTAAAACCGACCCACACAACTAGCAATCTTACACCCTCCCGCACTGCTGGCAGTCTAAAACCGACCCACACTGATAGCAATCTTACACCCTCCCGCACTGCTGGCAGTCTAAAACCGACCCACACAACTGGCAATCTTACACCGTACCCACTGATAGCAGTCTAAAACTGACCCACACTGATAGCAATCTAACACCCTTTTGCACTGCTGGCAGTCTAACACTGTACCCACATTACTAGCAACCTTACACCCTCCCACACTGATGGCAGTCTAAAACTGACACACACTGATAGCAATCTTACACCCTTCCGCACTGCTGGCAGTCTAAAACCGACCCACACAACTGGCAATCTTACACCGTACCCACTGATAGAAGTCTAAAACTGACCCACACTGATAGCAATCTCACACCCTTCCGCACTGCTGGCAGTCTAAAACCGACCCACACAACTAGCAATCTTACACCCTACCCACTGCTAGCAGTCCAAAACCGACCCACACAACTAGCAATCTTACACCCTCCCGCACTGCTAGCAGTCTAAAACCGACCCACACTGATAGCAATCTTACACCTTCCTGCACTGCTGGCAGTCTAAAACCGACCCACACAACTAGCAATCTTACACCCTCCCGCACTGCTGGCAGTCTAAAACCGACCCACACTGATAGCAATCTTACACCCTCCCGCATTGCTGGCAGTCTTAAACCAACCCACACTTCTAGCAATCTAACACCCTACCGCACTGCTAGCAGTCTAACACCCACCCACACTGATAGCAATCTTACACCCTCCTACACTGCTAGCAGTCTAACACCGACCCACACTGATAGCAATATTACACCCTCCTACACTGCTGGCAGTCTAAAATCGACCCACACTGATAGCAATTTTACACCCTCCCGCACTGCTGGCAGTCTAAAATCGACCCACACTAATAGCAATCTTACACCCTCCCGCACTGCTGGCAGTCTATAACCGATCCACACTGATAGCAATCTTACACCCTCCCGCACTGCTGGCAGTCTAACACCGACCCACACTGATAGCAATCTTACACCCTCCCGCACTGCTGGCCGTTGAAAATCGACACACACTGATAGCAATATTACACCCTCCTGCACTGCTGGCAGTCTAAAACCAACCCACACTGATAGCAATCTTACACCCTCCCGAACTGCTGGCAGTCTAAAACCGACCCACACAACTAGCAATCTTACACCCTACCCACTGCTAGCAGTCTAAAACCGACTCACACAACTCGCAATCTTACACCCTCCTGCACTGCTGGCAATCTAAAACCGACCCACACAACAAGCAATCTTACACCCTACCCACTGCTAGCAGTCTAAAACCGACCCACACAACTAAAAGTCTAAAACCCTCCTGCACTGCTGCCAGTCTAACACCAACGACACTGATAAGCAATCTTACACCCTCCCGCACTGCTAGTAGTCTAACACCGACCCACACTGATAGCAATCTTACACCCCCCGCATTGCTGGCAGTCTAACACCGACCCACACTGATAGCAATATTACACCCTCCCGCACTGCTGGCAGTCTAAAACTGACCCAAACTGATAGCAATCTTAAACCCTTCCACACTGATGGCAGTCTAAAACCGACCCACACTGATAGCAATCTTACACCCTTCCGTACTGCTGGCAATCTAAAACCGACCCACACAACTAGCAATCTTACACCATCCCGAACTGCTGGCAGTGTAACACCGACCCACACTACTAGCAATCTTACAAACTCAAGCACTGCTGGCAGTCTAAAACCGACCCACACTACTAGCAATCTAACATCCTTCTGCACTGCTGGCAGTCTAACACTGTACCCACATTACTAGCAATCTTACACACTCCCGCACTGATGGCAGTCTAAAGCTGACACACACTGATAGAAATCTCACACCCTCCCGCACTTCTGGCAGTCTAAAACCGACCCACACAACTGGCAATCTTACACCCTACCCACTGCTAGCAGTCTAAAACTGACCCACACTGATAGAAATCTTACACCCTCCCACACTGCTGGCTGTCTAAAACCGACCCACACTCATAGCAATCTTACACCCTCGCGCACTGCTGGCAGTCTAAAACCGACCCAAACAACTAGCAATCTTACACCTTCCCGAACTGCTGGCAGTCTAACACCGACCCACACTGATAGCAATCTTACACCCTCCTGCACTGATGGCAGTCTAAAACCGACCCACACAACTAACAAGCTTACACCCTCCCGCACTGCTGGCACTGTAAAATCGACCCACACTTCTAGCAATCTAACACCCTACTGCACTGCTAGCAGTCTAACACCGACCCACACTGATAGCAATCTTACACCCTCCTGCACTGCTAGCAGTCTAACACCGACCCACACTGATAGCAATATTACACCCTCCTGCACTGCTGGCAGTCTAAAATCGACCCACACTGATAGCAATCTTACACCCTCCCGCACTGCTGGCAGTCTAAAATCGACCCACACTGATAGCAATCTTACACCCTCCCGCACTGCTGGCAGTCTTTAACCGACCCACACTGATAGCAATCCTACACCCTCCCGCACTGCTGGCATTCTAACACCGACCCACACTGATATCAATCTTACACCCTCCTGCACTGCTGGCAGTCTAAAATTGACCCACACTGATAGCAATCTTACACCCTCCAGCACTGCTGGCAGTCTAAAACCAGCCCACACTGATAGCAATCTTACACCATCCCACACTGCTGGCAGTCTAAAACCAACCCACACTGATAGCAATCTTACACCCTCCCGCACTGCTGGCAGTCTAAAACCAACCCACACTGATAGCAATCTTACACCACCCCGCACTGCCGGCAGTCTAAAACCGACCTACACTGATAGCAATCTTACACCCTCCCGAACTGCTGGCAGTCTAAAACCGACCCACACAACTAGCAATCTTATATCCTACCCACTGCTAGCAGTCTAAAACCGACACACACAACTCGCAATCTTACACCCTCCTGCACTGCTGGCAGTCTAACACTGCACCCACATTACTAGCAAGCTTACACCCTCCCGCACTGCTGGCAGTCTAAAACCGACCCACACAACTAGCAATCTTACACCCTACCCACTGCTAGCAGTCTTTAACCGATCCACACAACTAGCAATCTAAAACCCTCCCGCACTGCTGCCAGTCTAACACCAACGACACTGATAACCAATCTTACACCCTCCCGCACTGCTGGCAGTCTAACACTGACCCACACTGATAGCAATCTTGCACCCTCCCACACTGATGGCAGTTTAAAACCGACCCACACTGATAGCAATCTTACACCCTACCGCACTGCTGGCAGTCTAAAACCGACCCACACAACTAGCAATCTTACACCCTCCCACACTGCTGGCAGTCTAAAACTGAACCACACAACTAGCAATCTTACACCCTACACACTGCTAGCAGTCCAAAACCGACCCACACAACTAGCAATCTTACACCCTCCCATACTGCTAGCAGTCTAAAACCGACCCACACTGATAGCAATCTTACACCCTCCCGCACTGCTGGCAGTCTAAAACTGACCCACACAACTAGCAATCTTACACCCTCCCGCACTGCTGGCAGTCTAAAACCGACCCACACTGATAGCAATCTTACAACCTCCCACACTGATGGCAGTCTAAAACCGACCCACACAACTAGCAAGCTTACACCCTCCCGCACTGCTGGCAGTCTAAAACCGACCCACACTGCTGGCAGTCTAAAACTGACCCACACTGATAGCAATCTTACACCCTTCCGCACTGCTGGCAGTCTAAAACCGACCCACACAACTGGCAATCTTACACCGTACCCACTGTTAGAAGTCTAAAACTGACCCACACTGATAGCAATCTTACACCCTCCCACACTGCTGCAGTCTAAAATCGACCCACACTGATAGCAATCTTACACCCTCCCGCACTGCTGGCAGTCTAAAACCGACCCACACAACTAGTAATCTTACACCTTCTCGCACTGCTGGCAGTCTAACACCGACCCACACTGATAGCAATCTTACACCCTCCCGCACTGATGGCAGTCTAAAACCGACCCACACAACTAGCAATCTCACACCCTCCTGCACTGCTGGCAGTCTAAAACTGACCCACACTGCTGGCAGTCTAAAACTGACCCACACTGATAGCAATCTTACACCCTCCCGCACTGCTGGCAGTCTAAAACCGACCCACACAACAAGTAATCTTACACCTTCTCGCACTGCTGGCAGTCTAACACCCACCCACACTGATAGCAATCTTACACCCTCCTGCACTGCTAGCAGTCTAACACTGACCCACACTGATAGCAATATTACACCCTCCTGCACTGCTGGCAGTCTAAAATCGAACCACACTGATAGCAATCTTACACCCTCCCGCACTCCTGGCAGTCTAAAATAGACCCACACTGATAGCAATCTTACACCCTCCCGCACTGCTGGCAGTCTAAAACCGATCCACACTGATAGCAATCTT
This sequence comes from Calotriton arnoldi, assembly GCA_963921515.1. Lineage (NCBI taxonomy): Eukaryota > Metazoa > Chordata > Amphibia > Caudata > Salamandridae > Calotriton > Calotriton arnoldi. Next base: position 106,294 of record CAWUFW010016817.1, read on the forward strand.
ACACCCTCCTGCACTGCTGGCAGTCTAACACCGACCCACACTGATAGCAATCTTACACCCTCCCGCACTGCTGGCAGTTGAAAATCGACCCACACTGATAGCAATCTTACACCCTCCCGCTCTGCTGGCAGTCTAAAACCAACCCACACTGATAGCAATCTTACACCCTCCCGAACTGCTGGCAGTCTAAAACCGACCCACACAACTAGCAATCTTACATCCTACCCACTGCTAGCAGTCTAAAACCGACCCACACAACTCACAATCTTACACCCTCCTGCACTGCTGGCAGTCTAACACTGTACCCGCATTACTAGCAAGCTTACACCCTCCCGCACTGCTGGCAGTCTAAAACCGACCCACACAACAAGCAATCTTACACCCTACCCACTGCTAGCAGTCTAAAACTGACCCACACAACTAAAAGTCTAAAACCCTCCTGCACTGCTGCCAGTCTAACACCAATGACACTGATAAGCAATCTTACACCCTCCCGCACTGCTAGTAGTCTAACACCGACCCACACTGATAGCAATCTTACACCCTCCCGCATTGCTGGCAGTCTAACACCGACCCACACTGATAGCAATATTACACCCTCCCGCACTGCTGGCAGTCTAAAACTGACCCAAACTGATAGCAACCTTACACCCTTCCACACTGATGGCAGTCTAAAACCGACCCACACTGATAGCAATCTTACACCCTCCCGCACTGCTGGCAGTCTAAAACCGACCCACACAACTAGCAATCTTACACCCTCCCGCACTGCTGGCAGTCTAAAACCGACCCAGACAATTAGCAATCTTACACCCTCCCGCACTGCTGGCAGTCCAACACCGAACCACACTGATAGCAATCTTACACCCTCCCGCACTGCTGGCAGTCTAAAACCGAACCACACACCCGCAACAGGCTCCCCGCCGGAGCTGGAGCAAGATCACCGCCGAGCAGCTCACCGCCTCCCTCAGCCAGAACACACCCACCAACACAACGGACCCAAACGAAGCAGCCAGCAACCTCGCCAAGTGGCTGACCGCCTGCGCCGATGACCTCGCACCACTAAAAACCCTCCCAGCAGACCCGGAAGCAAGAAAACCCCTTGGTTCACCAACGAACTCAAGGAATCCAAGAAGAACTGCCGCACTCTCGAGAAAGCCTGGCGACTCGACCAGACCACAGACAACAGGACCGCCTCAAGCACGCCACCCGCAAACACCACCAGATGATCCGTGCCACCAAGAAGTCGGCACTCAAAGAACGACTGGACAACAACGCCCACGACAGCAAGGAACTTTTCAGCATCGTCAAAGAGTTCTCCAACCTCAGCGCCGGAAACAACGACATCACCCCCTCGCAAGACCTCTGCAACTCACTCGCCGCGTTCTTCCACCGCAAGATCACCGACATACATAACAGCTTCGACGCACAGACCACGCACCCTACCGCCGAACCAACGCCCGCCACCACCACCCTCTGCAACTGGACCCCGATCAGCACCGAAGACACCACCCGCACGATGAACTCCATCCACTCCGGATCACCAACCGACCCCTGCCCACACCACGTCTTCAACAAAGCCGACGCCACCATCGCACCCCATCTCCGGGACATCATCAACTCCTCCTTCCACACCGCCACCTTCCCGGAGAGCTGGAAGCACGCCGAGCTTACCGCCCTCCTGAAGAAACCAACGGCGGACCCCACCGACCTCAAGAACTACCGTCCCATCTCGCTCCTTCCGTTTCCGGCCAAAGTCATCGAGAAGACCGTCAACAGACAGCTTGCCGCCTTCCTCGAGATGAATGGATCCCTCGACCCCTCGCAGTCCGGGTTTCGGGCCAACCACAGCACCGAGACCGCCCTTATCGCAGCCACCGACGACATCAGAACCCTAACCGACAACGGGGAAACAGCAGCCCTCATCCTCTTGGACTTCTCCGCGGCGTTCGACACCGTCTGCCACCGCACCCTAGTGAAGCGCCTCAGCAACATCGGAATCCGAGAGAAAGCACTGGAATGGATCATCTCGTTCCTCGCCGGAAGAACCCAGAGAGTCCGCCTCCCCCGTTCAGATCCGAGGCCACCGAAGTCATCTGCGGCGTTCCACAAGGATCTTCACTCAGTCCAACCCTCTTCAACGTCTACATGAGCCCCCTCGCAGCCATCGCACGCCAACACAACCTCAACATCATCTCCTACGCCGACGACACCCAGCTGATCCTCTCCCTCACCAACGACCCCACCACCGCCAGAGCCAACCTACACGACGGGATGAGAGACGTCGCCGACTGGATGAGGAACAGCCGCCTTAAACTGAACTCAGACAAGACGGAAGTCCTCATCCTGGGCTCATCACCCTCCGCCTGGGACGACTCTTGGTGGCCCCTGGCCCTGGGCACCGCGCCCAAGCCAACGGACCACGCACGCAACCTGGGCTTCATCCTGGACTCCTCCCTGTCGATGACCAGACAAGTCAACGCCGTCTCATCTTCGTGCTTCAACACCCTGCGCATGCTCCACAAGATCTTCAGATGGATCCCCACTGAAACCAGGAAGACCGTCACCCAGGCACTCGTCACCAGCCGACTGGACTATGGGAACACCCTCTACGCCGGAACCACAGCCAAACTTCAAAAGACTCCAGCGCATCCAGAACGCCTCCGCACGACTCATCCTGGACATCCCCCGGCACAGCCACATCACCGGACACCTGAAAGACCTGCACTGGCTCCCCGTCAGCAAGAGAATCACGTTCAGACTCCTCACCCACGCACACAAGGCCCTCCACGACCTGGGCCCCAAGTACCTCAACGACCGCATGACCTTCTACACGCCCACCCGCCAGCTACGATCAACCAGCCACGCCCTCGCCACCGTACCACGCATCCGCAGAGCCACCGCCGGAGGAAGATCCTTCTCCTACCTGGCAGCCAAGACCTGGAACTCCCTCCCCACTCACCTTCGGCGAACCCAGGACCATCTCTCCTTCAGGAAGCAGCTCAAGACCTGGCTGTTCGAGCAGTAACTTACCCCCTCCCCCAGCGCCTTGAGACCCTCCCGGGTGAGTAGCGCGCTCTATAAATGCCGTGATTGATTGATTGAATCTTACACCTTCCCGCACTGCTGGCAGTCTAAAACAGACCCACACTTCTGGAAATCTAACACCCTCCCACACTGCTGGTGCTGGCAGTCTAAAACCGACCTACACTGATAGCAATCTTACACCCTCCCGCACTGCTGGCAGTCTAAAACTGACCAACACAACTAGCAATCTTACACCCTACTCACTGCTAGCAGTCTAAAACCGACCCACACAACTCGCAATCCTACACCCTCCTGCACTGCTGGCAGTTTAACACTGTACCCACATTACTAGCAACCTTACACCCTTCCGTACTGCTGGCAGTCAAAAACCGACCCACACAACTAGCAATCTTACACCCTACCCACTGCTAGCAGTCTAAAACCGATCCACACAACTAGCAATCTAAAACCCTCCCGCACTGCTGCCAGTCTAACACCAGTGACACTGATAAGCAATCTTACACCCTCCCGCACTGCTGGCAGTCTAAAACCGACCCACACAACTAGTAATCTTACACCCTCCCGCACTGCTGGCAGTCTAACACCGACCCACACTGATAGCAATCTTACACCCTCCCGCACTGATGGCAGTCTAAAACCGACCCACAAAACTAGCAATCTCACACCCTCCTGCACTGCTGGCAGTCTAAAACTGACACACACTGCTGGCAGTCTAAAACTGACCCACAATGATAGCAATCTTACACCCTCCCGCACTGCTGGCAGTCTAAAACCGACCCACACAACTAGTAATCTTACACCTTCTCGCACTGCTGGCAGTCTAACACCCACCCACAGTGATAGCAATCTTACACCCTCCTGCACTGCTAGCAGTCTAACACCGACCCACACTGATAGCAATCTTACACCCTCCCGCACTGCTGGCAGTCTAAAATCGACCCACACTGATAGCAATCTTACACCCTCCCGCACTGCTGGCAGTCTAAAACCGATCCACACTGATAGCAATCTTACACCCTCCTGCACTGCTGGCAGTCTAACACCGACCCACACTGATAGCAATCTTACACCCTCCCGCACTGCTGGCAGTTGAAAATCGACCCACACTGATAGCAATCTTACACCCTCCTGCTCTGCTGGCAGTCTAAAACCAACCCACACTGATAGCAATCTTACACCCTCCCGAACTGCTGGCAGTCTAAAACCGACCCACACAACTAGCAATCTTACACCCTACCCACTGCTAGCAGTCTAAAACCGACCCACAAAACTCACAATCTTACACCCTCCTGCACTGCTGGCAGCCTAACACTGTACCCACATTACTAGCAAGCTTACACCCTCCCGCACTGCTGGCAGTCTAAAACCGACCCACCCAACAAGCAATCTTACACCCTACCCACTGCTAGCAGTCTAAAACCGACCCACACAAGTAAAAGTCTAAAACCCTCCTGCACTGCTGCCAGTCTAACACCAATGACACTGATAAGCAATCTTACACCCTCCCGCACTGCTAGTAGTCTAACACCGACCCACACTGATAGCAATCTTACAACCTCCCGCATTGCTGGCAGTCAAACACCGACCCACACTGATAGCAATATTACACCCTCCCGCACTGCTGGCAGTCTAAAACTGACCCAAACTGATAGCAACCTTACACCCTTCCACACTGATGGCAGTCTAAAACCGACCCACACTGATAGCAATCTTACACCCTCCCGCACTGCTGGCAGTCTAAAACCGACCCACACAACTAGCAATCTTACACCCTCCCGCACAGCTGGCAGTCTAAAACCGACCCAGACAACTAGCAATCTTACACCCTCCCGCACTGCTGGCAGTCCAACACCGAACCACACTGATAGCAATCTTACACCCTCCCGCACTGCTGGCAGTCTAAAACCGACCCACACAACTAGCAATTTTACACCTTCCCGCACTGCTGGCAGTCTAAAACAGACCCACACTTCTGGAAATCTAACACCCTCCCGCACTGCTGGTGCTGGCAGTCTAAAACTGACCTACACTGATAGCAATCTTACACCCTCCCGCACTGCTGGCAGTCTAAAACCGACCCACACAACTCGCAATCCTACACCCTCCTGCACTGCTGGCAGTCTAACACTGTACCCACATTACTAGCAACCTTACACCCTTCAGTAGTGCTGGCAGTCTAAAACCGACCCACACAACTAGCAATCTTACACCCTACCCACTGCTAGCAGTCTAAGACCGACCCACACAACTCGCAATCTTACAAACTCCAGCACTGCTGGCAGTCTAAAACCGACCCACACTACTAGCAATCTAACATCCTTCTGCACTGCTGGCAGTCTAACACTGTACCCACATTACTAGCAAACTTACACCCTCCCACACTGATGGCAGTCTAAAACCGACCCACACTGATAGCCACCTAACACACTCCCGCACTGCTGGCAGTCTAAAACCGACCCAAACAACTAGCAATCTTACACCCTTCCACACTGATGGCAGTCTAAAACCGACCCACACTGATAGCAATCTTACACCCTCCCGCACTGCTGGCAGTCTAAAACCGACCCACACAACTAGCAATCTTACACCCTACCCACTGCTAGCAGTCTAAGACCGACCCACACAACTCGCAATCTTACAAACTCCAGCACTGCTGGCAGTCTAAAACCGACCCACACTACTAGCAATCTAACATCCTTCTGCACTGCTGGCAGTCTAACACTGTACCCACATTACTAGCAACCTTACACCCTCCCACACTGATGGCAGTCTAAAACTGACCCACACTGATAGCCACCTAACACACTCCCGCACTGCTGACAGTCTAAAGCTGACACACACTGATAGAAATCTCACACCCTCCCGCACTTCTGGCAGTCTAAAACCGACCCACACAACAGGCAATCTTACACCCTACCCACTGCTAGCAGTCTAAAACTGACCCACACTGATAGCAATCTTACACCCTCCCACACTGCTGGCTGTCTAAAACCGACCCACACTCATAGCAATCTTACACCCTCGCGCACTGCTGGCAGTCTAAAACCGACCCACACAACTAACAAGCTTACACCCTCCCGCACTGCTGGCACTCTAAAATCGACCCACATTTCTAGCAATCTAACACCCTACCGCACTGCTAGCAGTCTAACACCGACCCACACTGATAGCAATCTTACACCCTCCTGCACTGCTAGCAGTCTAACACCGACCCACACTGATAGCAATATTACACCCTCCTGCACTGCTGGCAGTCTAAAATCGACCCACACTGATAGCAATCTTACACCCTCCCGCACTGCTGGCAGTCTAAAATCGACCCACACTGATAGCAATCTTACACAATCCCGCACTGCTGGCAGTCTTTAACCGACCCACACTGATAGCAATCCTACACCCTCCCGCACTGCTGGCATTCTAACACCGACCCACACTGATAGCAATCTTACACCCTCCCGCACAGCTGGCAGTCTAAAATTGACCCACACTGATAGCAATCTTACACCCTCCAGCACTGCTGGCAGTCTAAAACCAGCCCACACTGATAGCAATCTTACACCATCCCACACTGCTGGCAGTCTAAAACCAACCCACACTGATAGCAATCTTACACCCTCCCGCACTGCTGGCAGTCTAAAACCAACCCACACTGATAGCAATCTTACACCACCCCGCACTGCCGGCAGTCTAAAACCGACCTACACTGATAGCAATCTTACACCCTCCCGAACTGCTGGCAGTCTAAAACCGACCCACACAACTAGCAATCTTACACCCTACCCACTGCTAGCAGTCTAAAACCGACCCACACAACTCGCAATCTTACACCCTCCTGCACTGCTGGCAGTCTAACACTGCACCCACATTACTAGCAAGCTTACACCCTCCTGCACTGCTGGCAGTCTAAAACCGACCCACACAACTAGCAATCTTACACCCTACCCACTGCTAGCAGTCTTTAACCGATCCACACAACTAGCAATCTAAAACCCTCCCGCAATGCTGCCAGTCTAACACCAACGACACTGATAACCAATCTTACACCCTCCCGCACTGCTGGCAGTCTAACACTGACCCACACTGATAGCAATCTTACACCCTCCCACACTGATGGCAGTTTAAAACCGACCCACACTGATAGCAATCTTACACCCTACCGCACTGCTGGCAGTCTAAAACCGACCCACACAACTAGCAATCTTACACCCTCCCACACTGCTGGCAGTCTAAAACTGACCCACACAACTAGCAATCTTATACCCTACACACTGCTAGCAGTCCAAAACCGACCCACACAACTAGCAATCTTACACCCTCCCACACTGCTAGCAGTCTAAAACCGACCCACATTGATAGCAATCTTACACCCTCCCGCACTGCTGGCAGTCTAAAACTGACCCACCCAACTAGCAATCTTACACCCTCCCGCACTGCTGGCAGTCTAAAACCGACCCACACTGATAGCAATCTTACACCCTCCCGCACTGATGGCAGTCTAAAACCGACCCACACAACTAGCAAGCTTACACCCTGCTGGCACTCTAAAACCGACCCACACTGCTGGCAGTCTAAAACTGACCCACACTGATAGCAATCTTACGCCCTTCCGCACTGCTGGCAGTCTAAAACCGACCCACACAACTGGCAATCTTACACCGTACCCACTGATAGAAGTCTAAAACTGACCCACACTGATAGCAATCTCACACCCTCCTGCACTGCTGGCAGTCTAAAACTGACCCACACTGCTGGCAGTCTAAAACTGACCCACACTGATAGCAATCTTACACCCTCCCACACTGCTGGCAGTCTAAAATCGACCCACACTGATAGCAATCTTACACCCTTCCGCACTGCTGGCAGTCTAAAACCGACCCACACAACTGGCAATCTCACACCCTCCTGCACTGCTGGCAGTCTAAAACTGACCCACACTGATAGCAATCTTACACCCTCCCGCACTGCTGGAAGTCTAAAACCGACCCACACAACTAGTAATCTTACACCTTCTCGCACTGCTGGCAGTCTAACACCCACCCACACTGATAGCAATCTTACACCCTCCTGCACTGCTAGCAGTCTAACACCGACCCACACTGATAGCAATATTACACCCTCCTGCACTGCTGGCAGTCTAAAATCGAACCACACTGATAGCAATCTTACACCCTCCCGCACTCCTGGCAGTCTAAAATAGACCCACACTGATAGCAATCTTACACCCTCCCGCACTGCTGGCAGTCTAAAACCGATCCACACTGATAGCAATCTTACACCCTCCTGCACTGCTGGCAGTCTAACACCGACCCACACTGATAGCAATCTTACACCCTCCCGCACTGCTGGCAGTCTAAAACCGATCCACACTGATAGCAATCTTACACCCTCCTGCACTGCTGGCAGTCTAACACCGACCCACACTGATAGCAATCTTACACCCTCCTGCACTGCTGGCAGTTGAAAATCGACCCACACTGATAGCAATCTTACACCCTCCTGCTCTGCTGGCAGTCTAAAAGCAACCCACACTGATAACAATCTTACACCCTCCTGCACTGCTGGCAGCCTAACACTGTACCCACATTACTAGCAAGCTTACACCCTCCCGCACTGCTGGCAGTCTAAAACCGACCCACCCAACAAGCAATCTTACACCCTACCCACTGCTAGCAGTCTAAAACCGACCCACACAACTAAAAGTCTAACACCCTCCTGCACTGCTGCCAGTCTAACACCAATGACACTGATAAGCAATCTTACACCCTCCCGCACTGCTAGTAGTCTAACACCGACCCACACTGATAGCAATCTTACAACCTCCCGCATTGCTGGCAGTCTAACACCGACCCACACTGATAGCAATATTACACCCTCCCGCACTGCTGGCAGTCTAAAACTGACTCAAATTGATAGCAACCTTACACCCTTCCACACTGATGGCAGTCTAAAACCGACCCACACTGATAGCAATCTTACACCCTCCCGCACTGCTGGCAGTCTAAAACCGACCCACACAACTAGCAATCTTACACCCTCCCGCACAGCTGGCAGTCTAAAACCGACCCAGACAACTAGCAATCTTACACCCTCCCGCACTGCTGGCAGTCCAACACCGAACCACACTGATAGCAATCTTACACCCTCCCGCACTGCTGGCAGTCTAAAACCGACCCACACAACTAGCAATTTTACACCTTCCCGCACTGCTGGCAGTCTAAAACAGACCCACACTTCTGGAAATCTAACACCCTCCCGCACTGCTGGTGCTGGCAGTCTAAAACTGACCTACACTGATAGCAATCTTACACCCTCCCGCACTGCTGGCAGTCTAAAATCGACCCACACAACTCGCAATCCTACACCCTCCTGCACTGCTGGCAGTCTAACACTGTACCCACATTACTAGCAACCTTACACCCTTCAGTACTGCTGGCAGTCTAAAACCGACCCACACAACTAGCAATCTTACACCCTACCCACTGCTAGCAGTCTAAGACCGACCCACACAACTCGCAATCTTACAAACTCCAGCACTGCTGGCAGTCTAAAACCGACCCACACTACTAGCAATCTAACATCCTTCTGCACTGCTGGCAGTCTAACACTGTACCCACATTACTAGCAACCTTACACCCTCCCACACTGATGGCAGTCTAAAACTGACCCACACTGATAGCCACCTAACACACTCCCGCACTGCTGACAGTCTAAAGCTGACACACACTGATAGAAATCTCACACCCTCCCGCACTTCTGGCAGTCTAAAACCGACCCACACAACAGGCAATCTTACACCCTACCCACTGCTAGCAGTCTAAAACTGACCCACACTGATAGCAATCTTACACCCTCCCACACTGCTGGCTGTCTAAAACCGACCCACACTCATAGCAATCTTACACCCTCGCGCACTGCTGGCAGTCTAAAACCGACCCACACAACTAACAAGCTTACACCCTCCCGCACTGCTGGCACTCTAAAATCGACCCACACTTCTAGCAATCTAACACCCTACCGCACTGCTAGCAGTCTAACACCGACCCACACTGATAGCAATCTTACACCCTCCTGCACTGCTAGCAGTCTAACACCGACCCACACTGATAGCAATATTACACCCTCCTGCACTGCTGGCAGTCTAAAATCGACCCACACTGATAGCAATCTTACACCCTCCCGCACTGCTGGCAGTCTAAAATCGACCCACACTGATAGCAATCTTACACCCTCCCGCACTGCTGGCAGTCTTTAACCGACCCACACTGATAGCAATCCTACACCCTCCCGCACTGCTGGCATTCTAACACCGACCCACACTGATAGCAATCTTACACCCTCCCGCACAGCTGGCAGTCTAAAATTGACCCACACTGATAGCAATCTTACACCCTCCAGCACTGCTGGCAGTCTAAAACCAGCCCACACTGATAGCAATCTTACACCATCCCACACTACTGGCAGTCTAAAACCAACCCACACTGATAGCAATCTTACACCCTCCCGCACTGCTGGCAGTCTAAAACCAACCCACACTGATAGCAATCTTACACCACCCCGCACTGCCGGCAGTCTAAAACCGACCTACACTGATAGCAATCTTACACCCTCCCGAACTGCTGGCAGTCTAAAACCGACCCACACAACTAGCAATCTTACACCCTACCCACTGCTAGCAGTCTAAAACCGACCCACACAACTCGCAATCTTACACCCTCCTGCACTGCTGGCAGTCTAACACTGCACCCACATTACTAGCAAGCTTACACCCTCCCGCACTGCTGGCAGTCTAAAACCGACCCACACAACTAGCAATCTTACACCCTACCCACTGCTAGCAGTCTTTAACCGATCCACACAACTAGCAATCTAAAACCCTCCCGCCCTGCTGCCAGTCTAACACCAACGACACTGATAACCAATCTTACACCCTCCCGCACTGCTGGCAGTCTAACACTGACCCACACTGATAGCAATCTTACACCCTCCCACACTGATGGCAGTTTAAAACCGACCCACACTGATAGCAATCTTACACCCTACCGCACTGCTGGCAGTCTAAAACCGACCCACACAACTAGCAATCTTACACCCTCCCACACTGCTGGCAGTCTAAAACTGACCCACACAACTAGCAATCTTACACCCTACACACTGCTAGCAGTCCAAAACCGACCCACACAACTAGCAATCTTACACCCTCCCACACTGCTAGCAGTCTAAAACCGACCCACATTGATAGCAATCTTACACCCTCCCGCACTGCTGGCAGTCTAAAACTGACCCACCCAACTAGCAATCTTACACCCTCCCGCACTGCTGGCAGTCTAAAACCGACCCACACTGATAGCAATCTTACACCCTCCCGCACTGATGGCAGTCTAAAACCGACCCACACAACTAGCAAGCTTACACCCTGCTGGCACTCTAAAACCGACCCACACTGCTGGCAGTCTAAAACTGACCCACACTGATAGCAATCTTACGCCCTTCCGCACTGCTGGCAGTCTAAAACCGACCCACACAACTGGCAATCTTACACCGTACCCACCAATAGAAGTCTAAAACTGACCCACACTGATAGCAATCTCACACCCTCCTGCACTGCTGGCAGTCTAAAACTGACCCACACTGCTGGCAGTCTAAAACTGACCCACACTGATAGCAATCTTACACCCTCCCACACTGCTGGCAGTCTAAAATCGACCCACACTGATAGCAATCTTACACCCTTCCGCACTGCTGGCAGTCTAAAACCGACCCACACAACTGGCAATCTCACACCCTCCTGCACTGCTGGCAGTCTAAAACTGACCCACACTGATAGCAATCTTACACCCTCCCGCACTGCTGGCAGTCTAAAACCGACCCACACAACTAGTAATCTTACACCTTCTCGCACTGCTGGCAGTCTAACACCCACCCACACTGATAGCAATCTTACACCCTCCTGCACTGCTAGCAGTCTAACACCGACCCACACTGATAGCAATATTACACCCTCCTGCACTGCTGGCAGTCTAAAATCGAACCACACTGATAGCAATCTTACACCCTCCCGCACTCCTGGCAGTCTAAAATAGACCCACACTGATAGCAATCTTACACCCTCCCGCACTGCTGGCAGTCTAAAACCGATCCACACTGATAGCAATCTTACACCCTCCTGCACTGCTGGCAGTCTAACACCGACCCACACTGATAGCAATCTTACACCCTCCCGCACTGCTGGCAGTCTAAAACCGATCCACACTGATAGCAATCTTACACCCTCCTGCACTGCTGGCAGTCTAACACCGACCCACGCTGATAGCAATCTTACACCCTCCTGCACTGGTGGCAGTCTAACACTGTACCCACATTACTAGCAAGCTTACACCCTCCCGCACTGCTGGCAGTCTAAAACCAACCCACACAACAAGCAATCTTACACCCTACCCACTGCTAGCAGTCTAAAACCGACCCACACAACTAAAAGTCTAAAACCCTCCTGCACTGCTGCCAGTCTAACACCAATGACACTGATAAGCAATCTTACACCCTCCCGCACTGCTAGTAGTCTAACACCGACCCACACTGATAGCAATCTTACACCCTCCCGCATTGCTGGCAGTCTAACACCGACCCACACTGATAGCAATATTACACCCTCCCGCACTGCTGGCAGTCTAAAACTGACCCAAACTGATAGCAACCTTACACCCTTCCACACTGATGGCAGTCTAAAACCGACCCACACTGATAGCAATCTTACACCCTCCCGCACTGCTGGCAGTCTAAAACCGACCCACACAACTAGCAATCTTACACCCTCCCGCACTGCTGGCAGTCTAAAACCGACCCAGACAATTAGCAATCTTACACCCTCCCGCACTGCTGGCAGTCCAACACCGAACCACACTGATAGCAATCTTACACCCACCCGCACTGCTGGCAGTCTAAAACCGACCCACACAACTAGCAATCTTACACCTTCCCGCACTGCTGGCAGTCTAAAACAGACCCACACTTCTGGAAATCTAACACCCTCCCGCACTGCTGGTGCTGGCAGTCTAAAACCGACCTACACTGATAGCAATCTTACACCCTCCTGCACTGCTGGCAGTCTAAAACTGACCAACACAACTAGCAATCTTACACCCTACTCACTGCTAGCAGTCAAAAACCGACCCACACAACTCGCAATCCTACACCCTCCTGCACTGCTGGCAGTCTAACACTGTACCCACATTACTAGCAACCTTACACCCTTCCGTACTGCTGGCAGTCTAAAACCTACCCACACAACTAGCAATCTTACACCCTACCCACTGCTAGCAGTCTAAAACCGATCCACACAACTAGCAATCTAAAACCCTCCCGCACTGCTGCCAGTCTAACACCAGTGACACTGATAAGCAATCTTACACCCTCCCGCACTGCTGGCAGTCTAAAACCGACCCACACAACTAGTAATCTTACACCCTCCCGCACTGCTGGCAGTCTAACACCGACCCACACTGATAGCAATCTTACACCCTCCCGCACTGATGGCAGTCTAAAACCGACCCACACAACTAGCAATCTCACACCCTCCTGCACTGCTGGCAGTCTAAAACTGACCCACACTGCTGGCAGTCTAAAACTGACCCACACTGATAGCAATCTTACACCCTCCCGCGCTGCTGGCAGTCTAAAACCGACCCACACAACTAGTAATCTTACACCTTCTCGCACTGCTGGCAGTCTAACACCCACCCACACTGATAGCAATCTTACACCCTCCTGCACTGCTAGCAGTCTAACACCGACTCACACTGATAGCAATATTACACCCTCCTGCACTGCTGGCAGTCTAAAATCGACCCACACTGATAGCAATCTTACACCCTCCCGCACTGCTGGCAGTCTAAAACCGATCCACACTGATAGCATTCTTACACCCTCCTGCACTGCTGGCAGTCTAACACCGACCCACACTGATAGCAATATTACACCCTCACGCACTGCTGGCAGTTGAAAATCGACCCACACTGATAGCAATCTTACACCCTCCCGCTCTGCTGGCAGTCTAAAACCAACCCACAGTGATAGCAATCTTACACCCTCCCGAACTGCTGGCAGTCTAAAACCGACCCACACAACTAGCAATCTTACACCCTACCCACTGCTAGCAGTCTAAAACCGACCCACAAAACTCACAATCTTACACCCTCCTGCACTGCTGGCAGTCTAACACTGTACCCACATTACTAGCAAGCTTACACCCTCCCGCACTGCTGGCAGTCTAAAACCGACCCACACAACAAGCAATCTTACACCCTACCCACTGCTAGCAGTCTAAAACCGACCCACACAACTAAAAGTCTAAAACCCTCCTGCACTGCTGCCAGTCTAACACCAATGACACTGATAAGCAATCTTACACCCTCCCGCACTGCTAGTAGTCTAACACCAACCCACACTGATAGCAATCTTACACCCTCCCGCATTGCTGGCAGTCTAACACCGACCCACACTGATAGCAATATTACACCCTCCCGCACTGCTGGCAGTCTAAAACTGACCCAAACTGATAGCAACCTTAGACCCTTCCACACTGATGGCAGTCTAAAACCGACCCACACTGATAGCAATCTTACACCCTCCCGCACTGCTGGCAGTCTAAAACCGACACACACAACTAGCAATCTTACACCCTCCCGCACTGCTGGCAGTCTAAAACCGACCCAGACAACTAGCAATCTTACACCCTCCCGCACTGCTGGCAGTCCAACACCGAACCACACTGATAGCAATCTTACACCCTCCCGCACTGCTGGCAGTCTAAAACCGACCCACACAACTAGCAATTTTACACCTTCCCGCACTGCTGGCAGTCTAAAACAGACCCACACTTCTGGAAATCTAACACCCTCCCGCACTGCTGGTGCTGGCAGTCTAAAACTGACCTACACTGATAGCAATCTTACACCCTCCCACACTGCTGGCAGTCTAAAACTGACCAACACAACTAGCAATCTTACACCCTACTCACTGCTAGCAGTCTAAAACCGACCCACACAACTCGCAATCCTACACCCTCCTGCACTGCTGGCAGTCTAACACTGTACCCACATTACTAGCAACCTTACACCCTTCAGTACTGCTGGCAGTCTAAAACCGACCCACACAACTAGCAATCTTACACCCTACCCACTGCTAGCAGTCTAAAACCGATCCACACAACTAGCAATCTAAAACCCACCCGCACTGCTGCCAGTCTAACACCAGTGACACTGATAAGCAATCTTACACCCTCCCGCACTGGTGGCAGTCTAACACCGACCCACACAACTGGCAATCTTACACCGTACCCACTGATAGCAGTCTAAAACTGACCCACACTGATAGCAATCTTACAACCTCCTGCATTGCTGGCAGTCTAACACCGACCCACACTGATAGTAATCTTACACCCTCCTGCACTGCTGGCAGTCTAAAACTGACCCACACTGATAGCAACCTTACACCCTCCCACACTGATGGCAGTTTAAAACCGACCCACACTGATAGCAATCTTACACCCTCCCGCACTGCTGGCAGTCTAAAACCGACCCACACAACTAGCAATCTTACACCCTCCCACACTGCTGGGAGTCTAAAACTGTCCCACACTGATAGCAATCTTACACTCTCCAGTACTGCTGGCACTCTATAACCGACCCACACAACTAGGAATCTTACACCCTCCCGCACTGCTGGCAGTCTAAAACCGACCCACACAACTGGCAATCATACACCCTCCCGCACTGCTGGCAGTCCAACACCGAACCACACTGATAGCAATCTTACACTCTCTCTCACTGCTGGCAGTCTAAAACCGACCCACACAACTAGCAATCTTACACCCTACCCACTGCTAGCAGTCCAAAACCGACCCACAGAACTAGCAATCTTACACCCTCCCGCACTGCTAGCAGTCTAAAACTGACCCACACTGATAGCAATCTTACACCTTCCTGCTCTGCTGGCAGTCTAAAACCGACCCACACAACTAGCAATCTTACACCCTCCCGCAGTGCTGGCAGTCTAAAACCGACACACACTGATAGCAATCTTACACCCTCCCGCATTGCTGGCAGTCTAAAACTGACCCACACAACTAGCAATCTTACAACCTCCCGCACTGCTGGCAGTCTAAAACCGACCCACACAACTAGCAATCTTACACCCTCCCGCACGTCTGGCAGTCTAACACCTTCCCACACAAGGAGTAACCTTACACCCTCCCGCACTGCTGGCAGTCTTAAACCAACCCACACTAATAAAAATCTAACACCCTACCGCACTGCTAGCAGTCTAACAACGACCCACACAGATAGCAATCTTACACCCTCCCGCATTGCTGGCAGTCTAAAACCGACCTACACTGATAGCAATCTTACACCCTTCCGCACTGCTGGCAGTCTAAAACCGACCCACACAACTAGCAATCTTACACCATCCCGAACTGGTGGCAGTGTAACACCGACCCACACTACTAGCAATCTTACAAACTCCAGCACTGCTGACAGTCTAACACTGTACCCACATTACTAGCAACCTTACACCCTCCCACACTGATGGCAGTCTAAAACCGACCCACACTGATAGCCACCTTACACACTCCCGCACTGCTGACAGTCTAAAACTGACACACACTGATAGCAATCTCACACTCTCCCGCACTGCTGGCAGTCTAAAACCGACCCACACAACTGGCAATCTTACACCCTACCCACTGCTAGCAGTCTAAAACTGACCCACACTGATAGCAATCTTACACCCTCTTGCACTGCTGGCAGTCTAAAACTGACCCACACAGATAGCAATCTTACACCCTCCCACACTGCTGGCTGTCTAAAACCGGCCCACACTCATAGCAATCTTACACCCTCGCGCACTGCTGGCAGTCTAAAACTGACCCACACAACGAGCAATCTTACACCTTCCCGAACTGCTGGCAGTCTAACACCGACCCAAACAACTCGAATCTTACACCCTCCTGCACTGCTGGCAGTCTAACACTGTACCCACATTACTAGCAAGCTTACACTCTCCCGCACTGCTGGCAGTCTAAAACCGACCCACACAACTAGCAATCTTACACCCTACCCACTGCTAGCAGTCTTTAACCGATCCACACAACTAGCAATCTAAAACCCTCCCGCACTGCTGCCAGTCTAACACCAACGACACTGATAAGCAATCTTACACCCTCCCGCACTGCTAGCAGTCTAAAACCGACCCACACTGATAGCAATCTTACACCCTCCCGCACTGCTGGCAGTCTAAAACCGACCCACACAACTAGCAATCTTACACCCTCCCGCACTGCTGGCAGTCTAAAACCGACCCACACTGATCGCAATCTTACATCCTCCCGCACTGCTGGCAGTCTTAAACCGACCCACACAACTAGCAATCTTACACCCTCCCGCACTGCTGGCAGTCTAACACCTTCCCACACAAGGAGTAACCTTACACCCTCCCGCACTGCTGGCAGTCTAAAACCGACCTACACTGATAGCAATCTTACACCCTTCCGCACTGCTGGCAGTCTAAAACCGACCCACACAACTAGCAATCTTACACCATCCCGAACTGCTGCCAGTTTAACACCGACCCACACTACTAGCAATGTTACAAACTCCCGGACTGCTGGCAGTCTAAAACCGACCCACACTACAAGCAATCTAACACCCTTCTGCACTGCTTGCAGTCTAACACTGTACCCACATTACTAGCAACCTTACACCCTCCCACACTGATGGCAGTCTAAAACCGACCCACACTGATAGCAACCTTACACACTCCCGCACTGCTGGCAGTCTAAAACCGACGCACACAACTGGCAATCTTACACCCTACCCACTACTAGCAGTCTAAAACTGACCCACACTGATAGCAATCTTAAACCCTCCCGCACTGCTGGCAGTCTAAAACTGACCCACACTGATAGCAGTCTTACACCCTCCCGCACTGCTGGCAGTCTAAAACCGACGCACACTGATAGCAATCTTACACCCTCCCGCACTGCTGGCAGTCTAAAACCGACCCACACAACTAGCAATCTTACACCTTCCCGCACTGCTGGCAGTCTAACACCGACCCACACTGATAGCAATCTTACACCCTCCCGCACTGATGGCAGTCTAAAACCGACCCACACAACTAGCAAGCTTACACCCTCCTGCACTGCTGGCAGTCTAAAATCGACCCACACTTCTAGCAATCTAACAGCCTACCGCACTGCTGGCAGTCTAAAATCGACCCACACTGATAGCAATCTTACACCTTCCGCACTGCTGGCAGTCTAAAACCGACCCACACTGATAGCAATCTTACACCCTCCCGCACTGCTGGCAGTCTAAACCCGACCCACACAACTGGCAATCTTACACCCTACCCACTGCTAGCAGTCTAAAACTGACCCACACTGATAGCAATCTTACACCCTCCTGCACTGCTGGCAGTCTAAAACTGACCCACCATGATAGCAATCTTACACCCTCCCGCACTGCTGGCAGTCTAAAACCGACCCACACTGATAGCAATCTTACACCCTTCCAAACTGCTGGCAGTCTAAAACCGACCCACACAACTAGCAATCTTACACCTTCCCGCACTGCTGGCAGTCTAACACCGACCCACACTGATAGCAATCTTACACCCTCCCGCACTGATGGCAGTCTAAAACCGACCCACACAACTAGCAAGCTTACACCCTCCTGCACTTCTGGCAGTCTAAAATCGACCCACACTTCTAGCAATCTAACAGCCTACCGCACTGCTGGCAGTCTAAAATCGACCCACACTGATAGCAATCTTACACCCTCCCGCACTGCTGGCAGTCTAAAACCGACCCACACTGATAGCAATCTTACACCCTCCCGCACTGCTAGCAGTCTAAAATCGACCCACACTGATAGCAGTCTTACACCCTCCCGCACTGCTGGCAGTCTAAAACCAACCCACACTGATAGCAATCTTACACCATCCCGCACTGCTGGCAGTCTAAAACCAACCCACACTGATAGCAATCTTACACCCTCCCGCACTGCTGGCAGTCTAAATCCAAGCCACACTGATAGCAATCTTAAACCACCCCGCACTGCCGGCAGTCTAAAACCGACCTACACTGATAGCAATCTTACACCCTCCCGAACTGCTGGCAGTCTAAAACCGACCCACACAACTAGCAATCTTACACCCTACCCACTGCTAGCAGTCTAAGACCGACCCACACAACTCGCAATCTTACACCCTCCCGCACTGCTGGCAGTCTAACACCTTCCCACACAAGGAGTAACCTTACACCCTCCCGCACTGCTGGCAGTCTTAAACCAACCCACACTTATAGCAATCTAACACCCTACCGCACTGCTAGCAGTCTAACAACGACCCACACTGAAAGCAATCTTACACCCTCCCGCACTGCTGGCAGTCTAAAACCGACCTACACTGATAGCAATCTTACACCCTTCCGCACTGCTGGCAGTCTAAAACCGACCCACACAACTAGCAATCTTACACCATCCCGAACTGCTGCCAGTTTAACACCGACCCACACTACTAGCAATGTTACAAACTCCCGGACTGCTGGCAGTCTAAAACCGACCCACACTACAAGCAATCTAACACCCTTCTGCACTGATTGCAGTCTAACACTGTACCCACATTACTAGCAACCTTACACCCTCCCACACTGATGGCAGTCTAAAACCGAACCACACTGATAGCAATCTTACACCCTTCCGCACTGCTGGCAGTCTAAAACCGACCCACACAACTAGCAATTTTACACCATCCCGAACTGCTGCCAGTTTAACACCGACCCACACTACTAGCAATGTTACAAACTCCCGGACTGCTGGCAGTCTAAAACCGACCCACACTACAAGCAATCTAACACCCTTCTGCACTGCTTGCAGTCTAACACTGTACCCACATTACTAGCAACCTTACACCCTCCCACACTGATGGCAGTCTAAAACCGACCCACATGGATAGCAACCTTACACACTCCCGCACTGCTGACAGTCTAAAACTGACACACACTGATAGCAATCTTACACCCTCCCGCACTGCTGGCAGTCTAAAACCGACCCACACAACTGGCAATCTTACACCCTACCCACTGCTAGCAGTCTAAAACTGACCCACACTGATAGCAATCTTACACCCTCCCGCACTGCTGGCAGTCTAAAACTGACCCACACTGATAGCAATCTTACAACCTCCCGCACTGCTGGCAGTCTAAAACCGACCCACACTGATAGCAATCTTACACCCTCCCGCACTGCTGGCAGTCTAAAACCGACCCACACAACTAGCAATCTTACACCTTCCCGCACTGCTGGCAGTCTAACACCGACCCACACTGATAGCAATCTTACACCCTCCCGAACTGATGGCAGTCTAAAACCGACCCACACAACTAGCAAGCTTACACCCTCCTGCACTGCTGGCAGTCTAAAATCAACCCACACTTCTAGCAATCTAACAGCCTACCGCACTGCTGGCAGTCTAAAATCGACCCACACTGATAGCAATCTTACACCCTCCCGCACTGCTGGCAGTCTAAAATCGACCCACACTGATAGCAGTCTTACACCCTCCCGCACTGCTGGCAGTCTAAAATCAACCCACACTGATAGCAATCTTACACCATCCCGCACTGCTGGCAGTCTAAAACCAACCCACACTGATAGCAATCTTACACCCTACCGCAATGCTGGCAGTCTAAAACCAACCCACACTGATAGCAATCTTACACCACCCCGCACTGCCGGCAGTCTAAAACCGACCTACACTGATAGCAATCTTACACACTCCCGAACTGATGGCAGTCTAAAACCGACCCACACAACTAGCAAGCTTACACCCTCCTGCACTGCTGGCAGTCTAAAATCGACCCACACTTCTAGAAATCTAACAGCCTACCGCACTGCTGGCAGTCTAAAATCGACCCACACTGATAGCAATCTTACACCCTCCCGCACTGCTAGCAGTCTAACACTGACCCACACTGATAGCAATCTTACACCCTCCCGCACTGCTGGCAGTCTAAAATCGAGCCACACTGATAGCAGTCTTACACCCTCCCGCACTGCTGGCAGTCTAAAATCAACCCACACTGATAGCAATCTTACACCATCCCGCACTGCTGGCAGTCTAAAACCAACCCACACTGATAGCAATCTTACACCCTCCCGCACTGCTGGCAGTCTAAAACCAACCCACACTTATAGCAATCTTACACCACCCCGCACTGCCGGCAGTCTAAAACCGACCTACACTGATAGCAATCTTACACCCTCCCGAACTGCTGGCAGTCTAAAACCGACCCACACAACTAGCAATCTTACACCCTACCCACTGCTAGCAGTCTAAGACCGACCCACACAACTCGCAATCTTACACCATCCTGCACTGCTGGCAGTCTAACACTGTACCCACATTACTAGCAAGCTTACACCCTCCCTCACTGCTGGCAGTCTAAAACCGACCCACACAACTAGCAATCTTACACCCTACCCACTGCTAGCAGTCTAAAACTGACCCACACATCTAGCAATCTAAAACCGTCCTGCACTGCTGCCAGTCTAACACCAACGACACTGATAAGCAATCTTACACCCTCCCGCACTGCTGGTAGTCTAACACCGACCCACACTGATAGCAATCTTACACCCTCCCGCATTGCTGGCAGTCTAACACCGACCCACCCTGATAGCAATATTACACCGTACTGCACTGTTGGCAGTCTAAAACTGACCCACACTGATAGCAACCTTACACCCTTCCACTCTCATGGCAGTCTAAAACCGACCCACACAACTAGCAATCTTACACCCTCCCGCACTGCTAGCAGTCTAAAATCGACCCACACTGATAGCAATCTTACACCCTACCCACTGCTAGCAGTCTAAGACCGACCCACACAACTCGCAATCTTACACCCTCCTGCACTGCTGGCAGTCTAACACTGTACCCACATTACTAGCAAGCTTACACCCTCCCTCACTGCTGGCAGTCTAAAACCGACCCACACAACTAGCAATCTTACACCCTACCCACTGCTAGCAGTCTAAAACTGACCCACACAACTAGCAATCTAAAACCGTCCTGCACTGCTGCCAGTCTAACACCAACGACACTGATAAGCAATCTTACACCCTCCCGCACTGCTGGTAGTCTAACACCGACCCACACTGATAGCAATCTTACACCCTCCCGCATTGCTGGCAGCCTAACACCGACCCACACTGAAAGCAATATTACACAGTACTGCACTGTTGGCAGTCTAAAACTGACCCACACTGATAGCAACCTTACACCCTTCCACTCTGATGGCAGTCTAAAACCAACCACACAACTAGCAATCTTACACCCTCCCGCACTGCTAGCAGTCTAAAACCGACCCACACTGATAGCAATCTTACACCCTACCCACTGCTAGCAGTCTAAAACCGATCCACACAACTAGCAATATAAAACCCTCCCGCACTGCTGCCAGTCTAACACTAACGACACTGATAAGCAATCTTACACCCTCCAGCACTGCTGGCAGTCTAACACCGACCCACACTGATAGCAATCTTACACCCTCTCGCGTTGCTGGCAGTCTAACACCGACCCACACTGATAGCAATCTTACACCCTCCCGCACTGCTGGCAGTCTAAAACTGACCCACACTGATAGCAACCTTACACCCTCCCACACTGATGGCAGTTTAGAACCGACCCACACTGATAGCAATCTTACACCCTCCCGCACTGCTGGCAGTCTAAAACCGACCCACACAACTAGCAATATTACACCCTCCCGCACTGCTGGCAGTCAAAAACTGACCAACACTGATAGCAATCTTACACTCTCCCGTACTGATGGCACTCTAAAACCAACTCACACAACTTGCAATCTTACACCCTCCCACACTGCTGGCAGTCTAAAACCGACCCACACAACTAGCAATCTTACACCCTCACGCACTGCTGGCAGTCCAACACCGAACCACACTGATAGCAATCTTACACCCTCTCGCACTGCGGGCAGTCTAAAACCGACCCACACAACTAGCAATCTTACACCCTACCCACTGCTAGCAGTCCAAAACCGACCCACACAACTAGCAGTCTTACACCCTCCCGCACTGCTGGCAGTCTGAAATCGACCCACAGTGATAGCAATCTTACACCCTCCCGCATTGCTGGCAGTCTAAAACTGACCCACACAACTAGCAATCTTACACCCTCCCGCACTGCTGGCAGTCTAAAACTAACCCACACAACTAGCAATCTTACACCCTCCTGCTCTGCTGGCAGTCTAACACCTTCCCACACAAGGAGTAACCTTACACCCTCCCGCACTGCTGGCAGTCTTAAACCAACCCACACTAATAGCAATCTAACACCCTACCGCACTTCTAGCAGTCTAACAACGACCCACACTGATAGCAATCTTACACCCTCCCGCACTGCTGGCAGTCTAAAACCGACCTACACTGATAGCAATCTTACACCGTTCCGCACTGCTGGCAGTCTAAAACCGACTCACACAACTAGCAATCTTACACCATCCCGTACTGCTGCCAGTGTAACACCGACCCACACTACTAGCAATCTTACAAACTCCCGCACTGCTGGCAGTCTAAAACCGACCCACACTACTAGCAATCTAACACCCTTCTGCACTGCTGGCAGTCTAACACTGTACCCACATTACTAGCAACCTTGCACCCTCCTACACTGATGGCAGTCTAAAACCGACCCACACTGATAGCAACCGTACACACTCCCGCACTGCTAGCAGTCTAACACCGACCCACACTGATAGCAATCTTACACCCTCCTGCACTGCTAGCAGTCTAACACCGACCCACACTGATAGCAATATTACACCCTCCTGCACTGCTGGCAGTCTAAAATTGACCCACACTGATAGCAATCTTACAACCTCCCGCACTGCTGGCAGTCAAAAATAGACCCACACTGATAGCAATCTTACACCCTCCTGCACTGCTGGCAGTCTAGTCTAAAACTGACCTACACTGCTAGCAATCTTACACCCTCCCACACTGCTGGCAGTCTAAAACCAACCCACAGAACTAGCAATCTTACACCCTACCCAGTGCTAGGAGTCTAAAACCGACTAACACAACTCGCAATCTTACACCCTCCTGCACTGCTGGCAGTCTAAAACCGACCCACACAACTAGCAATCTTACACCCTACCCACTGCTAGCAGTCTAAAACCGACCCACAGAACTAGCAATCTAAAACCTCATGCACTGCTGCCAGTCTAACACCAACGACACTGATAAGCAATCTCACACCCTCCCGCACTGCTGGTGGTCTAACACCGACCCACACTGATAGCAATCTTACATCCTCCCGCATTGCTGGCAGTCTAACACCGACCCACACTGATAGCAATATTACACCCTCCCTAACTGCTGGCAGTCTAAAACTGACCCACACTGATAGCAACCTTCCACCCTTCCACACTGATGGCAGTCTAAAACCGACCCACACTGATAGCAATCTTACACCCTTCTGCACTGCTAGAAGTCTTAAACTGACCCACACAACTAGCAATCTTACACCCTCCCGCACTGCTGGCAGTCTAAAATCGACCCACACTGATAGCAATCTTACACCCTCCTGCACTGCTAGAAGTCTTAAACTGACCCACACAACTAGCAATCTTACACCCTCCCGCACTGCTGGCAGTCTAAAACCAGCCCACACTGATAGCAATCTTACACCATCCCGCACTGCTGGCAGTCTAAAACTAACCCGCACTGATAGCAATCTTACAGCCTCCCGCACTGCTGGCAGACTAAAACCGACCTACACTGATAGCAATCTTACACCCTCCCGAACTGCCTGCAGTCTAAAACCGACCCACACAACTGGCAATCTTACATCCTACCCAGTGCTAGGAGTCTAAAACTGACCCACACAACTCGCAATCTTACACCCTCCTGCACTGCTGGCAGTCTAACACTGTACCCACATTACTAGCAAGCTTACACCCTTCCGCACTGCTGGCAGTCTAAAACCGACCCACACAACTAGCAATCTTACACCCTACCCACTGCTAGCAGTCTAAGACCGACCCACACAACTCGCAATCTTACACCCTCCCGCACTGCTGGCAGTCTAACACCTTCCCACACAAGGAGTAACCTTACACCCTCCCGCACTGCTGGCAGTCTTAAACCAACCCACACTAATAGCAATCTAACACCCTACCGCACTGCTAGCAGTCTAACAACGACCCACACTGAAAGCAATCTTACACCCTCCCGCACTGCTGGCAGTCTAAAACCGACCTACACTGATAGCAATCTTACACCCTTCCGCACTGCTGGCAGTCTAAAACCGACCCACACAACTAGCAATCTTACACCATCCCGAACTGCTGCCAGTTTAACACCGACCCACACTACTAGCAATGTTACAAACTCCCGGACTGCTGGCAGTCTAAAACCGACCCACACTACAAGCAATCTAACACCCTTCTGCACTGATTGCAGTCTAACACTGTACCCACATTACTAGCAACCTTACACCCTCCCACACTGATGGCAGTCTAAAACCGAACCACACTGATAGCAATCTTACACCCTTCCGCACTGCTGGCAGTCTAAAACCGACCCACACAACTAGCAATTTTACACCATCCCGAACTGCTGCCAGTTTAACACCGACCCACACTACATGCAATGTTACAAACTCCCGGACTGCTGGCAGTCTAAAACCGACCCACACTACAAGCAATCTAACACCCTTCTGCACTGCTTGCAGTCTAACACTGTACCCACATTACTAGCAACCTTACACCCTCCCACACTGATGGCAGTCTAAAACCGACCCACATGGATAGCAACCTTACACACTCCCGCACTGCTGACAGTCTAAAACTGACACACACTGATAGCAATCTTACACCCTCCCGCACTGCTGGCAGTCTAAAACCGACCCACACAACTGGCAATCTTACACCCTACCCACTGCTAGCAGTCTAAAACTGACCCACACTGATAGCAATCTTACACCCTCCCGCACTGCTGGCAGTCTAAAACTGACCCACACTGATAGCAATCTTACACCCTCCCGCACTGCTGGCAGTCTAAAACCGACCCACACTGATAGCAATCTTACACCCTCCCGCACTGCTGGCAGTCTAAAACCGACCCACACAACTAGCAATCTTACACCTTCCCGCACTGCTGGCAGTCTAACACCGACCCACACTGATAGCAATCTTACACCCTCCCGAACTGATGGCAGTCTAAAACCGACCCACACAACTAGCAAGCTTACACCCTCCTGCACTGCTGGCAGTCTAAAATCAACCCACACTTCTAGCAATCTAACAGCCTACCGCACTGCTGGCAGTCTAAAATCGACCCACACTGATAGCAATCTTACACCCTCCCGCACTGCTGGCAGTCTAAAATCGACCCACACTGATAGCAGTCTTACACCCTCCCGCACTGCTGGCAGTCTAAAATCAACCCACACTGATAGCAATCTTACACCATCCCGCACTGCTGGCAGTCTAAAACCAACCCACACTGATAGCAATCTTACACCCTACCGCAATGCTGGCAGTCTAAAACCAACCCACACTGATAGCAATCTTACACCACCCCGCACTGCCGGCAGTCTAAAACCGACCTACACTGATAGCAATCTTACACACTCCCGAACTGATGGCAGTCTAAAACCGACCCACACAACTAGCAAGCTTACACCCTCCTGCACTGCTGGCAGTCTAAAATCGACCCACACTTCTAGAAATCCAACAGCCTACCGCACTGCTGGCAGTCTAAAATCGACCCACACTGATAGCAATCTTACACCCTCCCGCACTGCTAGCAGTCTAACACTGACCCACACTGATAGCAATCTTACACCCTCCCGCACTGCTGGCAGTCTAAAATCGAGCCACACTGATAGCAGTCTTACACCCTCCCGCACTGCTGGCAGTCTAAAATCAACCCACACTGATAGCAATCTTACACCATCCCGCACTGCTGGCAGTCTAAAACCAACCCACACTGATAGCAATCTTACACCCTCCCGCACTGCTGGCAGTCTAAAACCAACCCACACTTATAGCAATCTTACACCACCCCGCACTGCCGGCAGTCTAAAACCGACCTACACTGATAGCAATCTTACACCCTCCCGAACTGCTGGCAGTCTAAAACCGACCCACACAACTAGCAATCTTACACCCTACCCACTGCTAGCAGTCTAAGACCGACCCACACAACTCGCAATCTTACACCATCCTGCACTGCTGGCAGTCTAACACTGTACCCACATTACTAGCAAGCTTACACCCTCCCTCACTGCTGGCAGTCTAAAACCGACCCACACAACTAGCAATCTTACACCCTACCCACTGCTAGCAGTCTAAAACTGACCCACACATCTAGCAATCTAAAACCGTCCTGCACTGCTGCCAGTCTAACACCAACGACACTGATAAGCAATCTTACACCCTCCCGCACTGCTGGTAGTCTAACACCGACCCACACTGATAGCAATCTTACACCCTCCCGCATTGCTGGCAGTCTAACACCGACCCACCCTGATAGCAATATTACACCGTACTGCACTGTTGGCAGTCTAAAACTGACCCACACTGATAGCAACCTTACACCCTTCCACTCTCATGGCAGTCTAAAACCGACCCACACAACTAGCAATCTTACACCCTCCCGCACTGCTAGCAGTCTAAAATCGACCCACACTGATAGCAATCTTACACCCTACCCACTGCTAGCAGTCTAAGACCGACCCACACAACTCGCAATCTTACACCCTCCTGCACTGCTGGCAGTCTAACACTGTACCCACATTACTAGCAAGCTTACACCCTCCCTCACTGCTGGCAGTCTAAAACCGACCCACACAACTAGCAATCTTACACCCTACCCACTGCTAGCAGTCTAAAACTGACCCACACAACTAGCAATCTAAAACCGTCCTGCACTGCTGCCAGTCTAACACCAACGACACTGATAAGCAATCTTACACCCTCCCGCACTGCTGGTAGTCTAACACCGACCCACACTGATAGCAATCTTACACCCTCCCGCATTGCTGGCAGCCTAACACCGACCCACACTGAAAGCAATATTACACAGTACTGCACTGTTGGCAGTCTAAAACTGACCCACACTGATAGCAACCTTACACCCTTCCACTCTGATGGCAGTCTAAAACCGACCACACAACTAGCAATCTTACACCCTCCCGCACTGCTAGCAGTCTAAAACCGACCCACACTGATAGCAATCTTACACCCTACCCACTGCTAGCAGTCTAAAACCGATCCACACAACTAGCAATATAAAACCCTCCCGCTCTGCTGCCAGTCTAACACTAACGACACTGATAAGCAATCTTACACCCTCCAGCACTGCTGGCAGTCTAACACCGACCCACACTGATAGCAATCTTACACCCTCTCGCGTTGCTGGCAGTCTAACACCGACCCACACTGATAGCAATCTTACACCCTCCCGCACTGCTGGCAGTCTAAAACTGACCCACACTGATAGCAACCTTACACCCTCCCACACTGATGGCAGTTTAGAACCGACCCACACTGATAGCAATCTTACACCCTCCCGCACTGCTGGCAGTCTAAAACCGACCCACACAACTAGCAATATTACACCCTCCCGCACTGCTGGCAGTCAAAAACTGACCAACACTGATAGCAATCTTACACTCTCCCGTACTGATGGCACTCTAAAACCAACTCACACAACTTGCAATCTTACACCCTCCCACACTGCTGGCAGTCTAAAACCGACCCACACAACTAGCAATCTTACACCCTCACGCACTGCTGGCAGTCCAACACCGAACCACACTGATAGCAATCTTACACCCTCTCGCACTGCTGGCAGTCTAAAACCGACCCACACAACTAGCAATCTTACACCCTACCCACTGCTAGCAGTCCAAAACCGACCCACACAACTAGCAGTCTTACACCCTCCCGCACTGCTGGCAGTCTGAAATCGACCCACAGTGATAGCAATCTTACACCCTCCTGCATTGCTGGCAGTCTAAAACTGACCCACACAACTAGCAATCTTACACCCTCCCGCACTGCTGGCAGTCTAAAACTAACCCACACAACTAGCAATCTTACACCCTCCTGCTCTGCTGGCAGTCTAACACCTTCCCACACAAGGAGTAACCTTACACCCTCCCGCACTGCTGGCAGTCTTAAACCAACCCACACTAATAGCAATCTAACACCCTACCGCACTTCTAGCAGTCTAACAACGACCCACACTGATAGCAATCTTACACCCTCCCGCACTGCTGGCAGTCTAAAACCGACCTACACTGATAGCAATCTTACACCGTTCCGCACTGCTGGCAGTCTAAAACCGACTCACACAACTAGCAATCTTACACCATCCCGTACTGCTGCCAGTGTAACACCGACCCACACTACTAGCAATCTTACAAACTCCCGCACTGCTGGCAGTCTAAAACCGACCCACACTACTAGCAATCTAACACCCTTCTG
The DNA here is from genome assembly GCA_963921515.1 of Calotriton arnoldi. Taxonomy (NCBI): domain Eukaryota; kingdom Metazoa; phylum Chordata; class Amphibia; order Caudata; family Salamandridae; genus Calotriton; species Calotriton arnoldi. Next base: position 135,920 of record CAWUFW010016817.1, read on the forward strand.
CACTGCTGGCAGTCTAACACTGTACCCACATTACTAGCAACCTTGCACCCTCCTACACTGATGGCAGTCTAAAACCGACCCACACTGATAGCAACCGTACACACTCCCGCACTGCTAGCAGTCTAACACCGACCCACACTGATAGCAATCTTACACCCTCCTGCACTGCTAGCAGTCTAACACCGACCCACACTGATAGCAATATTACACCCTCCTGCACTGCTGGCAGTCTAAAATTGACCCACACTGATAGCAATCTTACAACCTCCCGCACTGCTGGCAGTCAAAAATAGACCCACACTGATAGCAATCTTACACCCTCCTGCACTGCTGGCAGTCTAGTCTAAAACTGACCTACACTGCTAGCAATCTTACACCCTCCCACACTGCTGGCAGTCTAAAACCAACCCACAGAACTAGCAATCTTACACCCTACCCAGTGCTAGGAGTCTAAAACCGACTAACACAACTCGCAATCTTACACCCTCCTGCACTGCTGGCAGTCTAAAACCGACCCACACAACTAGCAATCTTACACCCTACCCACTGCTAGCAGTCTAAAACCGACCCACAGAACTAGCAATCTAAAAACCTCATGCACTGCTGCCAGTCTAACACCAACGACACTGATAAGCAATCTCACACCCTCCCGCACTGCTGGTGGTCTAACACCGACCCACACTGATAGCAATCTTACATCCTCCCGCATTGCTGGCAGTCTAACACCGACCCACACTGATAGCAATATTACACCCTCCCTAACTGCTGGCAGTCTAAAACTGACCCACACTGATAGCAACCTTCCACCCTTCCACACTGATGGCAGTCTAAAACCGACCCACACTGATAGCAATCTTACACCATTCTGCACTGCTAGAAGTCTTAAACTGACCCACACAACTAGCAATCTTACACCCTCCCGCACTGCTGGCAGTCTAAAATCGACCCACACTGATAGCAATCTTACACCCTCCTGCACTGCTAGAAGTCTTAAACTGACCCACACAACTAGCAATCTTACACCCTCCCGCACTGCTGGCAGTCTAAAACCAGCCCACACTGATAGCAATCTTACACCATCCCGCACTGCTGGCAGTCTAAAACTAACCCGCACTGATAGCAATCTTACAGCCTCCCGCACTGCTGGCAGACTAAAACCGACCTACACTGATAGCAATCTTACACCCTCCCGAACTGCCTGCAGTCTAAAACCGACCCACACAACTGGCAATCTTACATCCTACCCAGTGCTAGGAGTCTAAAACTGACCCACACAACTCGCAATCTTACACCCTCCTGCACTGCTGGCAGTCTAACACTGTACCCACATTACTAGCAAGCTTACACCCTTCCGCACTGCTGGCAGTCTAAAACCGACCCACACAACTAGCAATCTTACACCCTACCCACTGCTAGCAGTCTAAGACCGACCCACACAACTCGCAATCTTACACCCTCCCGCACTGCTGGCAGTCTAACACCTTCCCACACAAGGAGTAACCTTACACCCTCCCGCACTGCTGGCAGTCTTAAACCAACCCACACTAATAGCAATCTAACACCCTACCGCACTGCTAGCAGTCTAACAACGACCCACTCTGAAAGCAATCTTACACCCTCCCGCACTGCTGGCAGTCTAAAACCGACCTACACTGATAGCAATCTTACACCGTTCCGCACTGCTGGCAGTCTAAAACCGACCCACACAACTAGCAATCTTACACCATCCCGAACTGCTGCCAGTTTAACACCGACCCACACTACTAGCAATGTTACAAACTCCCGGACTGCTGGCAGTCTAAAACCGACCCACACTACAAGCAATCTAACACCCTTCTGCACTGATTGCAGTCTAACACTGTACCCACATTACTAGCAACCTTACACCCTCCCACACTGATGGCAGTCTAAAACCGAACCACACTGATAGCAATCTTACACCCTTCCGCACTGCTGGCAGTCTAAAACCGACCCACACAACTAGCAATTTTACACCATCCCGAACTGCTGCCAGTTTAACACTGACCCACACTACTAGCAATGTTACAAACTCCCGGACTGCTGGCAGTCTAAAACCGACCCACACTACAAGCAATCTAACACCCTTCTGCACTGCTTGCAGTCTAACACTGTACCCACATTACTAGCAACCTTACACCCTCCCACACTGATGGCAGTCTAAAACCGACCCACATGGATAGCAACCTTACACACTCCCGCACTGCTGACAGTCTAAAACTGACACACACTGATAGCAATCTTACACCCTCCCGCACTGCTGGCAGTCTAAAACCGACCCACACAACTGGCAATCTTACACCCTACCCACTGCTAGCAGTCTAAAACTGACCCACACTGATAGCAATCTTACACCCTCCCGCACTGCTGGCAGTCTAAAACTGACCCACACTGATAGCAATCTTACACCCTCCCGCACTGCTGGCAGTCTAAAACCGACCCACACTGATAGCAATCTTACACCCTCCCGCACTGCTGGCAGTCTAAAACCGACCCACACAACTAGCAATCTTACACCTTCCCGCACTGCTGGCAGTCTAACACCGACCCACACTGATAGCAATCTTACACCCTCCCGAACTGATGGCAGTCTAAAACCGACCCACACAACTAGCAAGCTTACACCCTCCTGCACTGCTGGCAGTCTAAAATCAACCCACACTTCTAGCAATCTAACAGCCTACCGCACTGCTGGCAGTCTAAAATCGACCCACACTGATAGCAATCTTACACCCTCCCGCACTGCTGGCAGTCTAAAATCGACCCACACTGATAGCAGTCTTACACCCTCCCGCACTGCTGGCAGTCTAAAATTAACCCACACTGATAGCAATCTTACACCATCCCGCACTGCTGGCAGTCTAAAACCAACCCACACTGATAGCAATCTTACACCCTACCGCAATGCTGGCAGTCTAAAACCAACCCACACTGATAGCAATCTTACACCACCCCGCACTGCCGGCAGTCTAAAACCGACCTACACTGATAGCAATCTTACACACTCCCGAACTGATGGCAGTCTAAAACCGACCCACACAACTAGCAAGCTTACACCCTCCTGCACTGCTGGCAGTCTAAAATCGACCCACACTTCTAGCAATCTAACAGCCTACCGCACTGCTGGCAGTCTAAAATCGACCCACACTGATAGCAATCTTACACCCTCCCGCACTGCTAGCAGTCTAACACTGACCCACACTGATAGCAATCTTACACCCTCCCGCACTGCTGGCAGTCTAAAATCGAGCCACACTGATAGCAGTCTTACACCCTCCCGCACTGCTGGCAGTCTAAAATCAACCCACACTGATAGCAATCTTACACCATCCCGCACTGCTGGCAGTCTAAAACCAACCCACACTGATAGCAATCTTACACCCTCCCGCACTGCTGGCAGTCTAAAACCAACCCACACTTATAGCAATCTTACACCACCCCGCACTGCCGGCAGTCTAAAACCGACCTACACTGATAGCAATCTTACACCCTCCCGAACTGCTGGCAGTCTAAAACCGACCCACACAACTAGCAATCTTACACCCTACCCACTGCTAGCAGTCTAAGACTGACCCACACAACTCGCAATCTTACACCATCCTGCACTGCTGGCAGTCTAACACTGTACCCACATTACTAGCAAGCTTACACCCTCCCTCACTGCTGGCAGTCTAAAACCGACCCACACAACTAGCAATCTTACACCCTACCCACTGCTAGCAGTCTAAAACTGACCCACACATCTAGCAATCTAAAACCGTCCTGCACTGCTGCCAGTCTAACACCAACGACACTGATAAGCAATCTTACACCCTCCCGCACTGCTGGTAGTCTAACACCGACCCACACTGATAGCAATCTTACACCCTCCCGCATTGCTGGCAGTCTAACACCGACCCACCCTGATAGCAATATTACACCGTACTGCACTGTTGGCAGTCTAAAACTGACCCACACTGATAGCAACCTTACACCCTTCCACTCTCATGGCAGTCTATAACCGACCCACACAACTAGCAATCTTACACCCTCCCGCACTGCTAGCAGTCTAAAATCGACCCACACTGATAGCAATCTTACACCTTACCCACTGCTAGCAGTCTAAGACCGACCCACACAACTCGCAATCTTACACCCTCCTGCACTGCTGGCAGTCTAACACTGTACCCACATTACTAGCAAGCTTACACCCTCCCTCACTGCTGGCAGTCTAAAACCGACCCACACAACTAGCAATCTTACACCAGACCCACTGCTAGCAGTCTAAAACTGACCCACACAACTAGCAATCTAAAACCGTCCTGCACTGCTGCCAGTCTAACACCAACGACACTGATAAGCAATCTTACACCCTCCCGCACTGCTGGTAGTCTAACACCGACCCACACTGATAGCAATCTTACACCCTCCCGCATTGCTGGCAGTCTAACACCGACCCACACTGAAAGCAATATTACACAGTACTGCACTGTTGGCAGTCTAAAACTGACCCACACTGATAGCAACCTTACACCCTTCCACTCTGATGGCAGTCTAAAACCGACCACACAACTAGCAATCTTACACCCTCCCGCACTGCTAGCAGTCTAAAACCGACCCACACTGATAGCAATCTTACACCCTACCCACTGCTAGCAGTCTAAAACCGATCCACACAACTAGCAATATAAAACCCTCCCGCACTGCTGCCAGTCTAACACTAACGACACTGATAAGCAATCTTACACCCTCCAGCACTGCTGGCAGTCTAACACCGACCCACACTGATAGCAATCTTACACCCTCTCGCGTTGCTGGCAGTCTAACACCGACCCACACTGATAGCAATCTTACACCCTCCCGCACTGCTGGCAGTCTAAAACTGACCCACACTGATAGCAACCTTACACCCTCCCACACTGATGGCAGTTTAGAACCGACCCACACTGATAGCAATCTTACACCCTCCCGCACTGCTGGCAGTCTAAAACCGACCCACACAACTAGCAATATTACACCCTCCCGCACTGCTGGCAGTCAAAAACTGACCAACACTGATAGCAATCTTACACTCTCCCGTACTGATGGCACTCTAAAACCAACTCACACAACTTGCAATCTTACACCCTCCCACACTGCTGGCAGTCTAAAACCGACCCACACAACTAGCAATCTTACACCCTCACGCACTGCTGGCAGTCCAACACCGAACCACACTGATAGCAATCTTACACCCTCTCGCACTGCTGGCAGTCTAAAACCGACCCACACAACTAGCAATCTTACACCCTACCCACTGCTAGCAGTCCAAAACCGACCCACACAACTAGCAGTCTTACACCCTCCCGCACTGCTGGCAGTCTGAAATCGACCCACAGTGATAGCAATCTTACACCCTCCCGCATTGCTGGCAGTCTAAAACTGACCCACACAACTAGCAATCTTACACCCTCCCGCACTGCTGGCAGTCTAAAACTAACCCACACAACTAGCAATCTTACACCCTCCTGCTCTGCTGGCAGTCTAACACCTTCCCACACAAGGAGTAACCTTACACCCTCCCGCACTGCTGGCAGTCTTAAACCAACCCACACTAATAGCAATCTAACACCCTACCGCACTTCTAGCAGTCTAACAACGACCCACACTGATAGCAATCTTACACCCTCCCGCACTGCTGGCAGTCTAAAACCGACCTACACTGATAGCAATCTTACACCGTTCCGCACTGCTGGCAGTCTAAAACCGACTCACACAACTAGCAATCTTACACCATCCCGTACTGCTGCCAGTGTAACACCGACCCACACTACTAGCAATCTTACAAACTCCCGCACTGCTGGCAGTCAAAAACTGACCAACACTGATAGCAATCTTACACTCTCCCGTACTGATGGCACTCTAAAACCAACTCACACAACTTGCAATCTTACACCCTCCCACACTGCTGGCAGTCTAAAACCGACCCACACAACTAGCAATCTTACACCCTCACGCACTGCTGGCAGTCCAACACCGAACCACACTGATAGCAATCTTACACCCTCTCGCACTGCTGGCAGTCTAAAACCGACCCACACAACTAGCAATCTTACACCCTACCCACTGCTAGCAGTCCAAAACCGACCCACACAACTAGCAGTCTTACACCCTCCCGCACTGCTGGCAGTCTGAAATCGACCCACAGTGATAGCAATCTTACACCCTCCCGCATTGCTGGCAGTCTAAAACTGACCCACACAACTAGCAATCTTACACCCTCCCGCACTGCTGGCAGTCTAAAACTAACCCACACAACTAGCAATCTTACACCCTCCTGCTCTGCTGGCAGTCTAACACCTTCCCACACAAGGAGTAACCTTACACCCTCCCGCACTGCTGGCAGTCTTAAACCAACCCACACTAATAGCAATCTAACACCCTACCGCACTTCTAGCAGTCTAACAACGACCCACACTGATAGCAATCTTACACCCTCCCGCACTGCTGGCAGTCTAAAACCGACCTACACTGATAGCAATCTTACACCGTTCCGCACTGCTGGCAGTCTAAAACCGACTCACACAACTAGCAATCTTACACCATCCCGTACTGCTGCCAGTGTAACACCGACCCACACTACTAGCAATCTTACAAACTCCCGCACTGCTGGCAGTCTAAAACCGACCCACACTACTAGCAATCTAACACCCTTCTGCACTGCTGGCAGTCTAACACTGTACCCACATTACTAGCAACCTTGCACCCTCCTACACTGATGGCAGTCTAAAACCGACCCACACTGATAGCAACCGTACACACTCCCGCACTGCTAGCAGTCTAACACCGACCCACACTGATAGCAATCTTACACCCTCCTGCACTGCTAGCAGTCTAACACCGACCCACACTGATAGCAATATTACACCCTCCTGCACTGCTGGCAGTCTAAAATTGACCCACACTGATAGCAATCTTACAACCTCCCGCACTGCTGGCAGTCAAAAATAGACCCACACTGATAGCAATCTTACACCCTCCTGCACTGCTGGCAGTCTAGTCTAAAACTGACCTACACTGCTAGCAATCTTACACCCTCCCACACTGCTGGCAGTCTAAAACCAACCCACAGAACTAGCAATCTTACACCCTACCCAGTGCTAGGAGTCTAAAACCGACTAACACAACTCGCAATCTTACACCCTCCTGCACTGCTGGCAGTCTAAAACCGACCCACACAACTAGCAATCTTACACCCTACCCACTGCTAGCAGTCTAAAACCGACCCACAGAACTAGCAATCTAAAACCTCCTGCACTGCTGCCAGTCTAACACCAACGACACTGATAGGCAATCTCACACCCTCCCGCACTGCTGGTGGTCTAACACCGACCCACACTGATAGCAATCTTACATCCTCCCGCATTGCTGGCAGTCTAACACCGACCCACACTGATAGCAATATTACACCCTCCCTAACTGCTGGCAGTCTAAAACTGACCCACACTGATAGCAACCTTCCACCCTTCCACACTGATGGCAGTCTAAAACCGACCCACACTGATAGCAATCTTACACCCTCCTGCACTGCTAGAAGTCTTAAACTGACCCACACAACTAGCAATCTTACACCCTCCCGCACTGCTGGCAGTCTAAAATCGACCCACACTGATAGCAATCTTACACCCTCCTGCACTGCTAGAAGTCTTAAACTGACCCACACAACTAGCAATCTTACACCCTCCCGCACTGCTGGCAGTCTAAAACCAGCCCACACTGATAGCAATCTTACACCATCCCGCACTGCTGGCAGTCTAAAACTAACCCGCACTGATAGCAATCTTACAGCCTCCCGCACTGCTGGCAGACTAAAACCGACCTACACTGATAGCAATCTTACACCCTCCCGAACTGCCTGCAGTCTAAAACCGACCCACACAACTGGCAATCTTACATCCTACCCAGTGCTAGGAGTCTAAAACTGACCCACACAACTCGCAATCTTACACCCTCCTGCACTGCTGGCAGTCTAACACTGTACCCACATTACTAGCGAGCTTACACACTTCCGCACTGCTGGCAGTCTAAAACCGACCCACACAACTAGCAATCTTACACCCTACCCACTGCTAGCAGTCTAAAACCGACCCACAGAACTAGCAATCTAAAACCCTCCTGCACTGCTGCCAGTCTAACACCAACGACACTGATAAGCAATCTCACACCCTCCCGCACTGCTGGTAGTCTAACACCGACCCACACTGATATCAATCTTACATCCTCCCGCATTGCTGGCAGTCTAACACCGACCCACACTGATAGCAATATTACACCCTCCCTAACTGCTGGCAGTCTAAAACTGACCCACACTGATAGCAACCTTACACCTTTCCACACTGATGGCAGTGTAAAACCGACCCACACTGATAGCAATCTTACACCCTCCTGCACTGCTAGAAGTCTAAAACTGACCCACACAACTAGCAATCTTACACCCTCCCGCACTGCTGGCAGTCTAAAATAGACCCACACTGATAGCAATGTTACACCCTCCCGCACTGCTGGCAGTCTAAAACCAACCCACACTGATAGCAATCTTACACCATCCCGCACTGCTGGCAGTCTAAAACCAACCCACACTGATAGCAATCTTACACCCTCCCGCACTACTGGCAGTCTAAAACCAACCCACACTGATAACAATCTTACACCACCCCGCACTGCCGGCAGTCTAAAACCGACCTACACTGATAGCAATATTACACCCTCCCGAACTGCTGGCAGTCTAAAACCGACCCACACATCTAGCAATCTTACACCCTAACCACTGCTAGCAGTCTTAAACTGACCCACACAACTAGCAATCTAAAACCCTCCTGCACTGCTGCCAGTCTAACACCAACAACACTGATAAGCAATCTTACACCCTCCCGCACTGCTGGTAGTCTAACACCGACCCACACTGATAGCAATCTTACACCCTCCCGCATTGCTGGCAGTCTAACACCGACCCACCCTGATAGCAATATTACACCGTACTGCACTGTTGGCAGTCTAAAACTGACCCACACTGATAGCAACCTTACACCCTTCCACTCTCATGGCAGTCTAAAACCGACCCACACAACTAGCAATCTTACACCCTCCCGCACTGCTAGCAGTCTAAAATCGACCCACACTGATAGCAATCTTACACCCTACCCACTGCTAGCAGTCTAAGACCGACCCACACAACTCGCAATCTTACACCCTCCTGCACTGCTGGCAGTCTAACACTGTACCCACATTACTAGCAAGCTTACACCCTCCCTCACTGCTGGCAGTCTAAAACCGACCCACACAACTAGCAATCTTACACCCTACCCACTGCTAGCAGTCTAAAACTGACCCACACAACTAGCAATCTAAAACCGTCCTGCACTGCTGCCAGTCTAACACCAACGACACTGATAAGCAATCTTACACCCTCCCGCACTGCTGGTAGTCTAACACCGACCCACACTGATAGCAATCTTACACCCTCCCGCATTGCTGGCAGTCTAACACCGACCCACACTGAAAGCAATATTACACAGTACTGCACTGTTGGCAGTCTAAAACTGACCCACACTGATAGCAACCTTACACCCTTCCACTCTGATGGCAGTCTAAAACCGACCACACAACTAGCAATCTTACACCCTCCCGCACTGCTAGCAGTCTAAAACCGACCCACACTGATAGCAATCTTACACCCTACCCACTGCTAGCAGTCTAAAACCGATCCACACAACTAGCAATATAAAACCCTCCCGCACTGCTGCCAGTCTAACACTAACGACACTGATAAGCAATCTTACACCCTCCAGCACTGCTGGCAGTCTAATACCGACCCACACTGATAGCAATCTTACACCCTCTTGCGTTGCTGGCAGTCTAACACCGATCCACACTGATAGCAATCTTACACCCTCCCGCACTGCTGGCAGTCTAAAACTGACCCACACTGATAGCAACCTTACACCCTCCCACACTGATGGCAGTTTAGAACCGACCCACACTGATAGCAATCTTACACCCTCCCGCACTGCTGGCAGTCTAAAACCGACCCACACAACTAGCAATATTACACCCTCCCGCACTGCTGGCAGTCAAAAACTGACCAACACTGATAGCAATCTTACACTCTCCCGTACTGATGGCACTCTAAAACCAACTCACACAACTTGCAATCTTACACCCTCCCACACTGCTGGCAGTCTAAAACCGACCCACACAACTAGCAATCTTACACCCTCACGCACTGCTGGCAGTCCAACACCGAACCACACTGATAGCAATCTTACACCCTCTCGCACTGCTGGCAGTCTAAAACCGACCCACACAACTAGCAATCTTACACCCTACCCACTGCTAGCAGTCCAAAACCGACCCACACAACTAGCAGTCTTACACCCTCCCGCACTGCTGGCAGTCTGAAATCGACCCACAGTGATAGCAATCTTACACCCTCCCGCATTGCTGGCAGTCTAAAACTGACCCACACAACTAGCAATCTTACACCCTCCCGCACTGCTGGCAGTCTAAAACTAACCCACACAACTAGCAATCTTACACCCTCCTGCTCTGCTGGCAGTCTAACACCTTCCCACACAAGGAGTAACCTTACACCCTCCCGCACTGCTGGCAGTCTTAAACCAACCCACACTAATAGCAATCTAACACCCTACCGCACTTCTAGCAGTCTAACAACGACCCACACTGATAGCAATCTTACACCCTCCCGCACTGCTGGCAGTCTAAAACCGACCTACACTGATAGCAATCTTACACCGTTCCGCACTGCTGGCAGTCTAAAACCGACTCACACAACTAGCAATCTTACACCATCCCGTACTGCTGCCAGTGTAACACCGACCCACACTACTAGCAATCTTACAAACTCCCGCACTGCTGGCAGTCTAAAACCGACCCACACTACTAGCAATCTAACACCCTTCTGCACTGCTGGCAGTCTAACACTGTACCCACATTACTAGCAACCTTGCACCCTCCTACACTGATGGCAGTCTAAAACCGACCCACACTGATAGCAACCGTACACACTCCCGCACTGCTAGCAGTCTAACACCGACCCACACTGATAGCAATCTTACACCCTCCTGCACTGCTAGCAGTCTAACACCGACCCACACTGATAGCAATATTACACCCTCCTGCACTGCTGGCAGTCTAAAATTGACCCACACTGATAGCAATCTTACAACCTCCCGCACTGCTGGCAGTCAAAAATAGACCCACACTGATAGCAATCTTACACCCTCCTGCACTGCTGGCAGTCTAGTCTAAAACTGACCTACACTGCTAGCAATCTTACACCCTCCCACACTGCAGGCAGTCTAAAACCAACCCACAGAACTAGCAATCTTACACCCTACCCAGTGCTAGGAGTCTAAAACCGACTAACACAACTCGCAATCTTACACCCTCCTGCACTGCTGGCAGTCTAAAACCGACCCACACAACTAGCAATCTTACACCCTACCCACTGCTAGCAGTCTAAAACCGACCCACAGAACTAGCAATCTAAAAACCTCCTGCACTGCTGCCAGTCTAACACCAACGACACTGATAGGCAATCTCACACCCTCCCGCACTGCTGGTGGTCTAACACCGACCCACACTGATAGCAATCTTACATCCTCCCGCATTGCTGGCAGTCTAACACCGACCCACACTGATAGCAATATTACACCCTCCCTAACTGCTGGCAGTCTAAAACTGACCCACACTGATAGCAACCTTCCACCCTTCCACACTGATGGCAGTCTAAAACCGACCCACACTGATAGCAATCTTACACCCTCCTGCACTGCTAGAAGTCTTAAACTGACCCACACAACTAGCAATCTTACACCCTCCCACACTGCTGGCAGTCTAAAATCGACCCACACTGATAGCAATCTTACACCCTCCTGCACTGCTAGAAGTCTTAAACTGACCCACACAACTAGCAATCTTACACCCTCCCGCACTGCTGGCAGTCTAAAACCAGCCCACACTGATAGCAATCTTACACCATCCCGCACTGCTGGCAGTCTAAAACTAACCCGCACTGATAGCAATCTTACAGCCTCCCACACTGCTGGCAGACTAAAACCGACCTACACTGATAGCAATCTTACACCCTCCCGAACTGCCTGCAGTCTAAAACCGACCCACACAACTGGCAATCTTACATCCTACCCAGTGCTAGGAGTCTAAAACTGACCCACACAACTCGCAATCTTACACCCTCCTGCACTGCTGGCAGTCTAACACTGTACCCACATTACTAGCAAGCTTACACCCTTCCGCACTGCTGGCAGTCTAAAACCGACCCACACAACTAGCAATCTTACACCCTACCCACTGCTAGCAGTCTAAAACCGACCCACAGAACTAGCAATCTAAAACCCTCCTGCACTGCTGCCAGTCTAACACCAACGACACTGATAAGCAATCTCACACCCTCCCGCACTGCTGGTAGTCTAACACCGACCCACACTGATATCAAACTTACATCCTCCCGCATTGCTGGCAGTCTAACACCGACCCACACTGATAGCAATATTACACCCTCCCTAACTGCTGGCAGTCTAAAACTGACCCACACTGATAGCAACCTTACACCCTTCCACACTGATGGCAGTGTAAAACCGACCCACACTGATAGCAATCTTACACCCTCCTGCACTGCTAGAAGTCTAAAACTGACCCACACAACTAGCAATCTTACACCCTCCCGCACTGCTGGCAGTCTAAAATAGACCCACACTGATAGCAATGTTACACCCTCCCGCACTGCTGGCAGTCTAAAACCAACCCACACTGATAGCAATCTTACACCATCCCGCACTGCTGGCAGTCTAAAACCAACCCACACTGATAGCAATCTTACACCCTCCCGCACTACTGGCAGTCTAAAACCAACCCACACTGATAACAATCTTACACCACCCCGCACTGCCGGCAGTCTAAAACCGACCTACACTGATAGCAATATTACACCCTCCCGAACTGCTGGCAGTCTAAAACCGACCCACACATCTAGCAATCTTACACCCTAACCACTGCTAGCAGTCTTAAACTGACCCACACAACTAGCAATCTAAAACCCTCCTGCACTGCTGCCAGTCTAACACCAACGACACTGATAAGCAATCTTACACCCTCCCGCACTGCTGGTAGTCTAACACCGACCCACACTGATAGCAATCTTACACCCTCCCGCATTGCTGGCAGTCTAACACCGACCCACACTGATAGCAATATTACACCCTCCTGCACTGCTGGCAGTCTAAAACTGACCCACACTGATAGCAACCTTACACCCTTCCACACTGATGGCAGTCTAAAACCGACCCACACAACTAGCAATCTTACACCCTCCCGCACTGCTGGCAGTCTGAAACTGACCCACACTGATAGCAATCTTACACTCTCCTGTACTGCTGGCAGTCTAAAACCGACCCACACAACTAGCGATCTTACACCCTCCTGCACTGCTGGCAGTCTAAAACCGACCCACACAACTAGCAATCTTACACCCTCCCGCACTGCTGGAAGTCCACCACCGAACCACACTGATAGCAATCTTACACCCTCCTGCACTGCTGGCAGTCTAAAACCGACCCACACAACTAGCAATCTTACACCTTCCCGCACTGCTGGCAGTCTAAAACAGACCCACACTTCTAGCAATCTAACACCCTCCCGCACTGCTGGTGCTGGCAGTCTAAAACTGACCTACACTGATAGCAATCTCACACCCTCCCGCACTGCTGGCAGTCTAAAACTGACCCACACAACTAGCAATCTTACACCCTACCCACTGCTAGCAGTCTAAAACCGACCCACACAACTCGCAATCTTACACCCTCCTGCACTGCTGTTAGTCTAACACTGTACCCACATTACTAGCAAACTTACACCCTTCCGCACTGTTGGCAGTCTAAAACCGACCCACACAACTAGCAATCTTACACCCTACCCACTGCTAGCAGTCTAAAACCGACCCACACAACTCGCAATCTTACACCCTCCTGCACTGCTGGTAGTCTAACACTGTACCCACATTACTAGCAACCTTACACCCTTCCGCACTATTGGCAGTCTAAAACCGACCCACACAACTAGCAATCTTACACCCTACCCACTGCTAGCAGTATAAAACCGATCCACACAACTAGCAATATAAAACCCTCTCGCACTGCTGCCAGTCTAACACCAACGACACTGATAAGCAATCTTACAACCTCCAGCACTGCTGGCAGTCTAACACCGACCCACACTGATAGCAATCTTACACCCTCTCGCGTTGCTGGCAGTCTAACACTGACCCACACTTATAGCAATCTTACACCCTCCTGCACTGCTGGCAGTCTAAAACTGACCCACACTGATAGCAACCTTACACCCTCCCACACTGATGGCAGTTTAGAACCGACCCACACTGATAGCAATCTTACACCCTCCTGCACTGCTGGCAGTCTAAAACCGACCCACACAACTAGCAATCTTACACTCTCCCGCACTGCTGGCAGTCAAAAACTGACCAACACTGATAGCAATCTTACACTCTCCCGTACTGATGGCACTCTAAAACCGACCCACACAACTTGCAATCTTACACCCTCCCACACTGCTGGCAGTCTAAAACCGACCCACACAACTAGCAATCTTACACCCTCACGCACTGCTGGCAGTCCAACACCGAACCACACTGATAGCAATCTTACACCCTCTCGCACTGCTGGCAGTCTAAAACCGACCCACACAACTAGCAATCTTACACCCTACCCACTGCTAGCAGTCCAAAACCGACCCACACAACTAGCAGTCTTACACCCTCCCGCACTGCTAGCAGTCTAAAGCAGACCCACACTGATAGCAATCTTACACCCTACCACAATGCTGGCAGTCTAAAACTGACCCACACAACTAGCAATCTTACACCCTCCCGCACTGCTGGCAGTCTAAAATCGACCCACAGTGATAGCAATCTTACACCCTCCCGCATTGCTGGCAGTCTAAAACTGACCCACACAACTAGCAATCTTACACCCTCCCGCACTGCTGGCAGTCTAAAACTGACCCACACAACTAGCAATCTTACACCCTCCTGCTCTGCTGGCAGTCTAACACCTTCCCACACAAGGAGTAACCTTACACCCTCTCGCACTGCTGGCAGTCTTAAACCAACCCACACTAATAGCAATCTAACACCCTACCGCACTGCTAGCAGTCTAACAACGACCCATACTGATAGCAATCTTACACCCTCCCGCACTGCTGGCAGTCTAGAAACCGACCTACACTGATAGCAATCTTACACCATTCCGCACTGCTGGCAGTCTAAAACCGACCCACACAACTAGCAATCTTACACCATCCCGTACTGCTGCCAGTGTAACACCGACCCACACTAATAGCAACCTTGCACCCTCCTACACTGATGGCAGTCTAAAACCGACCCACACTGATAGCAACCTTACACACTCCCGCACTGCTAGCAGTCTAAAACCAACCCACACTGATAGCAATATTACACCCTCCTGCACCGCTGGCAGTCTAAAATCGACCCACACTGATAGCAATCTTACACCCTCCTGCACTGCTGGAAGTCTAAAATCGACCCACACTGATAGCAATCTTACACCCTCCCGCACTGCTGGCAGTCTAAAACCGACCCACACTGATAGCAATCTTACACCCTCCCGCACTGCTAGCAGTCTAACACCAACCCACACTGATAGCTATCTTACACCCTCCCGCACTGCTGGCAGTCTAAAATCGACCCACACTGATAGCAATCTTACACCCTCCCTCACTGCTGGCAGTCTAAAACGAACCCACACTGATAGCAATCTTACACCCTCCCGCACTGCCGGCAGTCTAAAACTGACCTACACTGCTAGCAATCTTACACCCTCCCACACTGCTGGCAGTCTAAAACCAACCCACAGAACTAGTAATCTTACACCCTACCCAGTGCTAGGAGTCTAAAACCGACCCACACAACTCACAATCTTACACCCTCCTGCACTGCTGGCAGTCTAACACTGTACCCACATTACTAGCAAGCTTACACCCTCCTGCACTGCTGGCAGTCTAAAACCGACCCACACAACTAGCAATCTTACACCCTACCCACTGCTAGCAGTCTAAAACCGACCCACAGAACTAGCAATCTAAAACCCTCCTGCACTGCTGCCAGTCTAACACCAACGAAACTGATAAGCAATCTCACACCCTCCCGCACTGATGGTAGTCTAACACCGACCCACACTGATAGCAATCTTACATCCTCCCGCATTGCTGGCAGTCTAACACCGACCCACACTGATAGCAATATTACACCCTCCCTAACTGCTGGCAGTCTAAAACTGACCCACACTGATAGCAACCTTACACCCTTCCACACTGATGGCAGTCTAAAACCGACCCACACTGATAGCAATCTTACACCCTCCTGCACTGCTAGAAGTCTAAAACTGACCCACACAACTAGCAATCTTACACCCTCCCGCACTGCTGGCAGTCTAAAATCGACCCACACTGATAGCAATCTTACACCCTCCCGCACTGCTGGCAGTCTAAAACCAGCCCACACTGATAGCAATCTTACACCATTCCGCACTGCTGGCAGTCTAAAACTAACCCGCACTGATAGCAATCTTACAGCCTCCCGCACTGCTGGCAGACTAAAACCGACCTACACTGATAGCAATCTTACACCCTCCCGAACTGCTGGCAGTCTAAAACCGACCTACACAACTGGCAATCTTACACCCTACCCAGTGCTAAGAGTCTAAAACTGACCCACACAACTCGCAATCTTACACCCTCCTGCACTGCTGGCAGTCTAACACTGTACCCACATTACTAGCAAGCTTACACCCTTCCGCACTGCTGGCAGTCTAAAACCGACCCACACAACTAGCAATCTTACACCCTACCCACTGCTAGCAGTCTAAAACCGACCCACACAACTCGCAATCTTACACCCTCCTGCACAGCTGGCAGTCTAAAACCAACCTACACTAATAGCAATCTTACACCGCCCCGCACTGCCGGCAGTCTAAAACGGACCTACACTGATAGCAATCTTACATCCTCCTGAACTGCTGGCAGTCTAAAACCAACCCACACAACTAGCAATCTTACACCCTACCCAGTGCTAGGAGTCTAAAACCGACCCACACAACTCGCAAATTTACACCCTCCTGCACTGCTGGCAGTCTAACACTGTACCCACATTACTAGCAATCTTACACCCTTCCGCACTGCTGGCAGTCTAAAACCGAACCACACAACTAGCAATCTTACACCCTACCCACTGCTAGCAGTCTAAAACCCACCCACACAACTAGCAATCTAAAACCCTCCTGCACTGCTGCCTATCTAACACCGACGACACTGATAAGCAATCTTACACCCTCCCGCACTGCTGGTAGTCTAACACCGACCCACACTGATAGCAATATTACACCCTCCCTCACTTATGGCAGTCTAAAACTGACCCACACTGATGGCAACCTTACACCCTCCCGCATTGCTGGCAGTCTAACACCGACCCACACTGATAGCAATATTACACCCTCCCTCACTGCTGGCAGTCTAAAACTGACGGACACAGGTAGCAATCTTACACCCTCCCGCACTGCTAGAAGTCTAAAACCGACCCACACAACTAGCAATCTTACACCCTCCCACAATGCTGGCAGTCTAAATCTGACCCACACTGATAGCAATCTTACACCCTCCTGCACTGCTGGCAGTCTAAAACCGACCCACACAACTAGCAATCTTACACCCTCCCGCACTGCTGGCAGTCCAACACCGAACCACACTGTTAGCAATCTTACACCCTCCCGCACTGCTGACAGTCTAAAACCAACCCATACAACTAGCAATCTTTCTCCCTACCCACTGCTAGCAGTCCAAAACCGACCCACACAACTAGCAATCTTACACCCTCCCGCACTGCTGGCTGTCTAAAACCGACCTACACTGATAGCAATCTTACACCCTTCCGCACTGCTGGCAGTCTAAAACCGACCCACACAACTAGTAATCTTACACCCTCCCGCACTGCTGGCAGTCTAAAACCGACCTACACTGATAGCAATCTTACACCCTTCCGCACTGCTGGCAGTCTAAAACCGACCCACACAACTAGCAATCTTACACCATCCCGAACTGCTGCCAGTTTAACACCGACCCACACTACTAGCAATGTTACAAACTCCCGGACTGCTGGCAGTCTAAAACCGACCCACACTACAAGCAATCTAACACCCTTCTGCACTGCTTGCAGTTTAACACTGTACCCACATTACTAGCAACCTTACACCCTCCCACACTGATGGCAGTCTAAAACCGACCCACACTGATAGCAATCTTACACCCTCTTGCACTGCTGGCAGTCTAAAACTGACCCACACAGATAGCAATCTTACACCCTCCCACACTGCTGGCTGTCTAAAACCGGCCCACACTCATAGCAATCTTACACCCTCGCGCACTGATGGCAGTCTAAAACCGACCCACACTGATAGCAATCTTACACCTTCCCGAACTGCTGGCAGTCTAACACCGACCCACACTGATAGCAATCTTACACCCTCCCGCACTGATGGCAGTCTAAAACCGACCCACACAACTAACAAGCTTACACCCTCCCGCACTGCTGGCACTCTAAAATCGACCCACACTTCTAGCAATCTAACACCCTACTGCACTGCTAGCAGTCTAACACCGACCCACACTGATAGCAATCTTACACCCTCCTGCACTGCTGGCAGTCTAATACCGACCCACACTGATAGCAATCTTACACCCTCCCACACTGCTGGCAGTCTAAAACCAACCCACACTGATAGCAATCTTACACCCTCCCGCACTGCTGGCAGACTAAAACCGACCTACACTGATAGCAATCTTACACCCTCCCGAACTGCTGGCAGTCTAAAACCGACCTACACTGATAGCAATCTTACACCCTCCCGAACTGCTGGCAGTCTAAAATCGACCCACACTGATAGCAATCTTACACCCTCCCGCACTGCTGGCAGTCTAAAACTGACCCACACTGATAGCAATCTTACACTCTCCCGCACTGCTGGCAGTCTAAAACCAACCCACACTCATAGCAATCTTACACCCTCCTGCACTGCTGGCAGCCTAAAACTGACCCACACTGATAGCAATCTTACACCCTCCCGCACTGCTGGCAGTCTAAAACCAACCCACACTGATTGCAATCTTACACCCTCCCGCACTGCTGGCAGACTAAAACCGACCTACACTGATAGCAATCTTACACCCTCCCGAACTGCTGGCAGTCTAAAACCGACCTACACTGATAGCAATCTTACACCCTACCGCACTGCTAGCAGTCTAACAACGACCCACACTGATAGCAACCTTACACCCTCCCACACTGATGGCAGTTTAAAACCGACCCACACTGATAGCAATCTTACACCCTCCCGCACTGCTGGCAGTCAAAAACCGACACACACAACTAGCAATCTTACACCCTCCTGCACTGCTGGCAGCCTAAAACTGACCCACACTGATAGCAATCTTACACTCTCCCGCACTGCTGACAGTCTAAAACCAACCCACACTCATAGCAATCTTACACCCTCCCTCACTGCTGGCAGTCTGAAACCGACCCACACAACTAGCAATCTTACACCCTCCCGCACTGCTGGCAGTCTAAAACCGACCCACACTGATAGCAATCTTACACCCTCCCGCACTGCTGGCAGTCTAAAGCCGACCCACACTACTAGCAATCTAAAACCCTCCTGCACTGCTGGCAGTCTAAAACCGACCCCCACTACTAGCAATCTTACACCCTCCCGCATTGCTAGCAGTCTAAAACCGACCCACACTACTAGCAATCTTACACCCTCCTGCACTGCTGGCAGTCTCACGCTGACCCACACTGATAAGCAATCTTACACCCTCCCGCACTGCTGGCAGCCTTACACCTTCCCACACAAGGGGTAACCTTACACCCTCCCGCACTGCTGGCAGTCCAACACCGAACCACACTGATAGCAATCTTACACCCTCCCGCACTGCTGGCAGTCTAAATCTGACCCACACTGATAGCAATCTTACTCCCTCCCGCACTGCTGCCAGTCTAAAACCGACCCACACTGATAGCAATCTTACACCCTCCGGCACTGCTGGCAGTCTAAAACCGACCCACACATCTAGCAATCTTACACCCTCCCACACTGCTGGCAGTCTAAAACCGACCCACACTGATAGCAATCTTACACCCTCCCGCACTGCTGGCAGTCTAAAACCGACCCACACAACTAGCAATCTTACACCCTCCCCGCACTGCTGGTAGTCTAAAACTGACCCACACTGATAGCAATTTTACACCCTCCAGCAATGCTGGCAGTCTCATATATCGACCTACACTGATAGCAATCTTACACCCTCCTGCACTGCTGACAGTGTAACACTGACCCACACTGATAGTAATCTTACACCCTCCCGCACTGCTGGCAGTCTAAAATTGACCCACACAACTAACAATCTTACACCCTCCTGCACTGCTGGCAGTCTAAAACCGACCCACACAACTAGCAATCTTACACCCTCCCGCACTGCTGGCAGTCTAAAACCGACTCACACTTCTAACAATCTAACACCCTACCGTACTGCTAGCAGTCTAAAACCGACCTACACTGATAGCAATCTTACCCCTTCCCGCATTGCTGGCAGTCTCACGCCGACCTACACTACTAGCAGTCTTACACCCTCCCGCACTGCTGGCTTTCTAACACCGACACACGCTGATAGCAATCTTACAGCCTCCCACACTGCTGGCAGTCTAAAACCGACCCACACTACTAGCAATCTTACACCCTCCCACACTCCTGGCAGTCTAAACCGACCCACACAACTAGCAATCTTACACCCTCCCACACTCCTGGCAGTCTAAAACCGACCCACACTGATAGCAATCTTACACCCTCCCGCACTGCTGGCAGTCTAAAACCAACCCACACTGATAACAATCTTACACCACCCCGCACTGCCGGCAGTCTAAAACCGACCTACACTGATAGCAATCTTACACCCTCCCGAACTGCTGGCAGTCTAAAACCGACCCACACTACTAGCAATCTTACACCCTTCCACACTCCTGGCAGTCTAAATCCGACCTACACTACTTGCAATCTTACACCCTCCTGCACTGCTACTAGCAATATTACACCCTCCAACTCTGCTTGCAGTTCAACACCGACCAACACTACTACCAATCTTACACCATCCAGCAGGTGCCTAGGCCCAGCCTCCACACATACCCGGGACTGGTCATCTGACCAGTCTAGGCCCTTTCGGACCCAGCCTTGTGCCTATGGGCTCCCGTCTCACTATTTCCTCTCTTCCGAGCTCTCGCCCTCCACACACTCTCTCACATGCCCACTCTGCTTCGGGCATCTTTCTGTCTCTTTCTCTCTCCTAGCCTCTCTGCATGCCTCTTTTCTTGTTTTCTGCTTTTATCACTTTCCACTCTTTGTGCGTGCCTTTCCCTTGTTATCACTTCTCAGCCTGTTTTTCTGCTTTTATCACTTTCCACTCTTTGTTCGTGCCTTTTTCTTTTTATCACTTTTCAGCCTAGTTTTTTTCTGCTTTCGTAACTCTCTGCTCTTTGTGCTTGAGTCTCTCACGCTTCCCCCTTAAAATACTTTTCTGTTCACACTCCTCAGCCTCTGTTTGCCCTCTTTCTGTACTTGTGCATCACCCATGTTGACTTTCCCTCCGATGGTTTTTGTGCCTCTTTGCCCTCTTTTCACTACTCTCAGGTCCGCAAACCTCCCACGCTCCTCTCAAGCTTTTCCCACCACTGCTGTCCCCCCACTCCTTACCTGCCTCCGCGTCTTCTTCTCCTACTCCCGCGTCATTTCTCTCCCCAGCTTCTTCTTTCCCGCCCTCTTCAGACCTACCCACCTCCCCTGCGCTCCTCCCACCTCCCAGGACCGACTTAATGGTACCCCAGTGGCGGCTCACAGAGGGAGTGCTGCGGGGCGGTGGGGTGGGGGAGGGGCTGGGTCGGGGGGTAGTGGAGTCGGACATACGACGGGCAAGAGTAAAGTAAGTAAATAAATAAATAAAACTATTTACCTTGCGCTTGCTGCATCGCCGAGTTGGCGATACAGCGAGCGCAAGGTAAATAGTTTTATTTATTTATTTACTTACTTTACTCCTGCCCATCGTATGTCCGACTCCACTACCCCCCCAATCAGCCCCAGATCCCCCGCCCCGCCCCACCGCCCCGCACCGCAGCACTCCCTCTGCGAGCCGCCACTGTGGTACCCGCTGGCGTGCCAAACGGCAGCCCGTCAGCGCCCATCTGTGCCTTGACCCCGCCCAGTGCCACGACCCCTGGTTTGATAACCCACCACCGCTAGTTAGCACCAACCCTTTGCACGCTCGACCCAGAACGCCTATCTACCCGCTGCTGCACAGCACCCTTCAGCACGGTAGGACCTTCCTCTTGCTTCTACTACTGCTTCACCTGCAGCAACACGACCTCATGCACACCTCATACTCTGACTCCAACGCCACCTTCTCACAACATCACCTCACCATAAACCTCACCAGACCCTCAGCAAACACTCACATGCATGCTCCTAAATGCCCGCTCGTTCAACAAACACACAATTGAAATTTGGGACCGCCTCAGCAACAGCACACCAGACCTCCTCTTCCTGACAGAAACCTGGATGAACCCCACTTCATCTCTTGACATCGCCGTGGCCCATCGGGATACAAGATTGCATGCCAAGAGCGCCTTCACAAACCCAGAGGGGGACTCGCTATCATATTACAAAGACACCCTCAAATGTGCAGCCTCCACGGGCCTGGACACCCCCTTCATGGAACACATGCACTTGAACCTACAAACCAACGACAGATACACCCTCGCATAGAGAGAACCCAGGTCACAAAGCAACTTTAGCAACCTCATGTCAGACTTCATCACCCCCGCTCACCATTCACTCCAAGGACTTCCTACTTCTCTACTATTTCAAATTCCACCTGTAAGTCTCTTCCGACCACTACTCCACCAACCTCCTCAAGAGCATGCACAACATGGACTTTCCCAGCTCGTCACGGACCCCACACACACCGCAGGACACACTCTAGATGCTATCTTCGCCTCCGGCAACAGCATCTGCTACCACTCAGTCTCACCGCTCACATAAACCTACCACTCCATCATCCATTTCAAAATCCCTATGCCACAAAGCAAATCTCCCATCAGCATCAATCTACACAGCCGGAACTGGAACAGAATAATGAAAATGGACCTGCACAGTGCACTTGAAACCAACCAACTCAACACCATTGACAACCTAGTCAAGGACATCACCAATTTCAACCAGTGGATCTCAAACTGTCCAGGCGCTCTTGCAGCCATCAAAACTCACAAACTCTGCACAACCAACAAACAGGCGTCCTGGTAAATGGACAGATTTCTGGATTCCAAAAGATACTGCAAACAGTTGGAAATGAAATGGAGAGCCAACGCTGATGTGAGATCAACCTACAAGGCCGTACTCAGCCACTACCACCATCTTCTGAGCAACACCAAAAGAAGATTCCTAACCGATAAGTTCAAAGCTAGCACCAACAACGAGAAAGAGATTTTTGCTATCATCAAGAGTTCACTATACCAGAAGCCTCAGTAGACTCCATCGCTCCCTCCCAAGAACTCTGCAACAACCTCTCCAACTTCTTCCACATAAAATTTGAAGAGATCTACAATAACTTTTAAAACAACCTGATCCCCAGGAGATCATCAGCAACCCACCCACCATCCACTTAGATGCCCACCTAACCAATTGGAGAACACTCACAGAGGAAGATACCTCTTCAATCATGAATATCGTCCACTCCCGGGCCCCCATTGACCCCTTCCACATCATATCTACATATTAGGAGTGCTCCGTGGGTGGAGTTTACGGAGCTTTTGCTACTCCGCACTCTGCTTGGAGGGCGAATTTCAGCAAAAACTCCGCCTACGCAGCGGAGTGGAGTTCACCGGTGTGGTGGGAGACTAATCTCCCTCCCAAATCGGTGTTCTGTTTCCCTGCTCCTGCTGCTGGGCCTGGCTCCACTTCCGCTGCTCCCTACTTGAATTACAGGAAGAACTGCAGTGTGCATGGCGTACTGCGTGAAGACATGCCCGACCCTATCAATTCCCATGATGGGGTCAGGCATGCCTTCACACAGTACGCCATGCACACTGCAGTTCTTCCTGTAATTCAACCGGAGCAGCGGAAGTGGAGCCAGGCCCAGCAGCAGGAGCAGGACAGCGATTTGGGAGGAAGGCAAGTCTTCTTTTTTTTTACTGGCCTTACTACTACTCGGGAGGTGGGGGTGGGGGCTTTAGCGGGAAGGGGGGCAGGGGCCAGGGCTTTAGCGGGAAAGGGTGTGGGGGCTGGGGCTTTAGTGGGAGGGGGCGCGGGGGCTGGGACTTCAGCAGGGGTGCAAGGGGGTGGGGGAGGGGCAGGGGTGGCACTCCACCAGGCCACGGAACTCAGTGGAATTTCACAGAGTTTTTCCAGTAACTGTGAAATTCCGTAGAGCACCACTACGCGAGCTCCGCCCACCCTTAATTAGGAGGACCTTTGGTCAGCAAATTCCTTGCACACATCATCAACTCCTCCATCAATTCTGCAACCTTCCCCAAAGACTGGAAACATGCTGTAGTCACAGCCCTCTTCAAGAAACTTTTGGCAGACCCCAACGAGTTGAGCAACTTCTACCCCATTTCCTTACTACCGTACCCAGCAAAAGTGACAGGGAAGACAATCAACCTTCAACTCACCAATCACCTGAAACTCCACAATCTTCTAAACCACACACAATCCAGCTTTCGCAGCAACCACAGCACAGAGACAGCACTCATTGCTGCCACAGACAAGATCCACACCCTACTGGATGAAGGAGAAACACTGCCCTCATACTATTTGACCTCTCCGCTGCATTCGACACTGAGTCAAATTCCCACCTCATTAAAAGATTACACGCTAAAGGCATCCAAGGTCCAGCCCTTGAATGGATATGCTCCTTCCTCACAGGGAGAACACAGAGAGTCAGACTCACACTTTGCACATCAGAACCAAGGGACTTGATCTGCACAGTTCCTCAAGGATCATCTCTCACTCTTACCCTGTTCAACATTTACATGACGCCTCTCGCCAACGTCTTCAAAGTAACAGCCTCTACATCATTTCCTATGCAGATGGCACCCAGCTCATCCTCTCAATGTCCGACAAGTGTTCCACAACCAGATCCAACTTCACCAAATGCATGATCTACGTAGCAGAATGGATGAAAACCAATTGCCTGAAATTCAACTCGGACAAGACAGAAGTCTTGATCTTCCAGAACAAGAACTCCCCCTGGGACTCTGCATGGTGGCCATGAGAGCTTGGTCCAACACTATCATTCACTAACCTCGTACAAAACATAGAAATGATATTAGACGATAAACTCAAACATGACCTCACACTGGCGAATGCAGTTAGCTCCTCCTCTTTTCCCATACTACACATCCTCCAAGCAGTTTTCAAATGGATCCCCAAGAACACCAGGAGGACTGTGGCCACCAGTAGACTAGACTATGTCAATGCCCTCTATACCGGCATCCCCAACCACCTCCTCCACTGACTTCAGACAATCCAGAATACCACAGCTAGACTCATTCTGGACCTCCCACGTCTCACACACATCACGCTACATCTCAGAGAACTCCACTGGTTACCGATTCACCAACGCTGCCAATTTAACCTCCTCATGCATACATACATGCCCAAGTGGACAAGTTAGCAAGATCAAGCTTCATTACCATGAAAACTCTGTGACGCATCTTCTCACACGTAGGATTTCCACACAAGGTCCAGTCTACTATCTCTCTTGTACTGTCTAAGCTTGATTATGCCAATGTCCCCTACCACGGATCATCTTTATCAGCTACATCAGAACTCTGCTACCAGACTACTCCTATATGTAAAGCCACAAGCCCACATCTCCTCTGCCTCGACGGCTCTACATTGGGTACTCTCAAAAACAAATGTACATCATATGCCTGTGTATATAAATATGTACATTGATTGTATGTATGTTTTTAGATATGTGCATTTCTTTGTAGAACAATGTATACTACTTATGGTTTGAAAATATAGATATTTTTTAGTTCTACTTAACAAATATATGGTTAAAATATATATTAGGAGTGGGCAGCACTTGTGGAGTTTTTCTCTGAGGAATTTTGATGACACCTAAAACGCTGCGACATTTTGCGGAGTTCTGCGAGTGGCAGAATTCCGTTCCCTTGCACTGCCTGTGCTGATTTTTAGCACTGGGAGCTGGTTCCTTGCTGTAAAATCAGTGCGAATGGCCGCTGCTTTGTTTTGCGTCTCGAGTTTATTTTCTACTTGAGCGGCAGCTTTCACAACATGAGCGGCAACTTTCTCAATGTGAACAGTAGCCACCTGCTGCGACCACCTGCATTCAGAAATCTCACCTGGAGGCAGCCTACCTCTTGTTTTTTCTTGCTCATTTATCGTTGGTGAACCACACACAAGAAAAAGTCTGCCACGTGGCGGTTGGCAGAGGTTTTGCTGAACTCCGGACTCCAAGTGGAGCGCGGAGTGAGGAAAACTCCACTAACTCCGCCGACGGAGTGAAGTTTACCCCAGTCGCCTATAGGTAGTTATAGTTAGGACGTAGTGTGCAAAACATATTTTAATTCGTTATTGTGAACATCAGTTCTTCCATTTTCCTTCTCCTGAGATATTGAATCACAAACTGAGATGCCTTTCTGACTTGTTTCAAGTCATCACAAACAGACTTGTTTTTCTCATGTCTCTACACACCTGGGGTTGACATACCTGTTTTTACCCATCTGAGGCTAATCTAGCAATGCTTATACTTGATTGTTTAATTGTCTGCAGTTGTATGAGAAGGAACAATCAATGTCCACTTGTAATGTTTGTACCCGTTTGTCTCATTGTCTGCCAATGTCTTAAGGAAACAGCAATGTCCACTGATATGTTTGTGCTCATTTGTTCGATTGTCTGTTAGTATTTGAGAATCTATAACAAACCCTAACCTTGTTACCAAGTCAGGGATTGTTTCTTATGTCAATATTTTTCACATCCCCAGCTCATGCCACATGTATATATAACCTCGGAGATCTGTGCACAATGTCCACTTTTGTCATAGCCATCCTAGCGCTGGGATTATGTGCACCCGTGCGTCAAATATATTAAATACGAGTTACTTTGGCAGACCTCTGACTACTGGCCTTTTTTTGTAAAGTGGAGAAGAAAAGTTTGTTTTTCACACTAGTTTCCATAAGAAGAGCGTTTTTTTATTTGCCCATAACTTTGGCGCCGTTTGATGAATCTTCATGGAATTTTCAGAACTGATACGATGCTCACTCCAGCTGCTATCTTGAAAGTTTTGGGGTGATCCTTCAAGTCGGGGCCGAGAACCAGGGGATGATTAAAAGCGTGTTTTCCCCATGTTAATTTGCATAAGATGTTTCAGAAGGCTACAGCCCGAACTGCTAAACGGAATTTCACCAAATTTAGCAGGAAGGTAGATGTTGGTCCAAGGAAGTGTCTTTTTGTGATTTGGTGTAAATCCGTTCAGCAATTGCAGGAAAATTTAAATAAATTTTCAGTTTTACATCTGGGAACGCGGAGGATCCACGACCCCTCCCAATCTTGAGGTGAGATCTGATTGGTTGCCTACATTTCAAACCAGGAAGTGTTGTCAGCCATCTTGTGACTTGGTTGAACATAAAAAAAAGAAAGAAAAGGGGGAAGGGTAGAAACACCCTGACCCCATAGGCCTCTTGGGGGGTCCCAAAGGGACCCCCAGGGCCCAGAAAAGCTTTTGTTATTTTTTTATTTTTGTGGGCTCCACGGATCCTGCTAAAAAAACGAAGCGTGGGTGCCCCTGGGTGGGCAAGGTCCTGGGGGCATTTGCATATTACAGGAGAAGAGCACATGGGTCTCCCCTCTTGAGGCCTACTAATTCCCCGGTGACCACCTCCTCCCCGGGGATTCATTTCAAGTAAATGTGGGGGAGGCCCGTATGTAAAATGCTCTCGCTTGCACGAAGCAGAGCGGAATTGCTTTTGGACATGGGGAGCTGCATGTTCATCAGCTCCCTCTGTCCAAAAGCAATGCTGGCTCCCTCAGGAGGCGGGGATCTGGCAGTGACCGCTGTGGCCTTCAGTCTCCTCCTGCGGTCCCCAACAAAGTGTCTGGGTGCCGTGGGTGGGACCAGGGCACCCAGACTAGAGGCTGGGCCTCGGGGGATGGGGTCCCTGGGGCTAAAATCAACCTGGGAGGGGGCCACAAGCCCCCCTCCCTTTTTAAAAAATAAATACATTTTAAAAAAGGGGCTGACCCAGGGGGATGGGGTCCCCGGGGCCAAATTCGGCCCAAGAGAGGGGCAATGAGACCCCTCTCCCTTTTCTTAAAAAAAAAAAAAAAAAATTAAAAAGGGGCAGGCCCAGTGGGATGGGGTCCCTGGGGCCAAAATTGGCCTGGGAGGGGGACGGCATGTCCACCTCCCTTTAAAAAAAAGGGGCAGCCCTGGGGATGGTGTCCCCAGGGCTAAAATCGGTCTGGGAGTGCGGCTGCGCACCCCCCCCTTTTTATTTAAACAAAATAATCTTGAAAAAGAAAAGAAAGCCCGAGCTCCAGGGGATGGGGTCATCCGGGCCAAAATCGGCCAGGGGTGGGGGCCACACAGCCACCATCCCTATTCTAAAAATGCCTGGCCCCGGGGGATGGGGTCCCTGGGGCTGAAATCAGTCCAGGGGAGGGGCGCTACATTGCTCCCTTCCCTAAATATAGATTTTTTAAAAAAAGTTTGTCAACTCGCCAGAGGCCCCGCCCCCTTTCTCCACCACTCTACACACACGCCTCCTGACGCGCTGCTGTTTGGGGGATGAAGTCCCCTTCCCTCCAGAGGGTCCTTGGGAGCAAACAACCCCTCCTGTTACCTCAGGTAAGTCCCACACAGCGACATTGCTCAGAGGTCTTAGAAGGCCACACCCCATTTCTCCACCACTCTGCAAACACGGCTCCTGGCACACACTCACTGAAAAATCAAAGGTTACAGGGACGTTATAGTTAGGCTCAGGTTTCACTCGTACAAAACAGTGAAATTCAGCAGTTATAGTTAGCTGATCTAACTATAAACCGCTCCCTCCGCAATGCACTGCTTATGACCTCACATATTACATCACTCATTACATGGTCAGTGACATCGCTGATGCCATCACTGATGACATCTCAAATGGCATCACTGATGACAATACTAATCACATCATCCAGTGACAGTGAGTGTTTTTAAAACATTTATGAGTATTAAATATATACACCAAAGTATATTGGTGAATCAGTGGGTACTCTTAAAACCTTTACCACTGCTGGCACTTTTAGAGCCTCCACCATTGCTGTTACTCTTATAACCTTCCCTACTACTGACACTCTTACAACCTCTACCGCTGCTGGCACTTTTACAACCTCCACCACTGCTGACACTCATAACCTCCACCACTGCTGGCACTCTTATAACCTCCAGTTCGGGCTGGACTGTTCCCATGAGGCACAGGGTCAGACTGATTTGCATATGGCCATGTCTGAACTGGGGTGGCGGAGTGAGCTAAAGAATGATGATGGATTAAACCCAGATCAGTTGACTGGGGGTGAGTGCTTGCAATGTTCAACACTCCGTCCATCATCCCCTTTGGTTTTACTCTTATAACCTCCCCACTGCTGGCACTCCTACAACCTTCACCACTGCTGGCACTCTTACAACCTCCACCACTGCTGACACTCTTATACAACCTTTCCCACTGCTGGCACTCTTACAACCTCACCACTGCAGGCACTCTTACAGCTTCCACCACTGTTGACACTCTTATAACCTCCCCCACTGCTGGAACTCTTACATCTTCCACCACTGCTGGCAGTCTCGCAACCTACTCCACTACTGGCACTCTCATAACATACCCCACTGCTTACACTTTTACAGCTTACACCACTGCTGGTACTCTTACAACCTTTACCACTGCAGGCACTTTTAGAACCTCCACCACTGCTGACAATCGTATAACCTTCCCTACTGCTTGCACCCTTACAACCTCCACCACTGCTGACACTCTTACAACCTCTACCACTGCTGGCACTTTTATAACCTCCACCACTGCTGAAACTCTTATAACCTCCCCCACTGTTGGTACTCTTACCACTGTGGGTGTTTTAGAACCTCCACCACTGCTGACACTCTTATAGCCAACCCTACTGTTGGAACTCTTACTACCTGTCCACTGCTGACACTCTTACAACCTCTGCCACTGCTGTCACTCTTACAACCTTCACCACAGCTGACACTCGTACAACGTCTACCACTGCTGGCACTTTTACAAACTCCACCACCGCTGACACTCTTATAACATCTACCACTGCTGGGACTCTTATAACCTTCCCCACTGCTGGCAGTCTCACAACCTACTCCACTGCTGGCACTCTCATAACCTACCCCACTGCTGGCACTTTTACAGCCTACAGCACTGCTGGCACTCTTACAACCTTTACCACTGCGGGCACTTTTAGAACCTCCACCACTGCTGACACTCTTATAACCTTCCCTACTGCTGGCACTCTTACAACCTCCACCACTGCTAACACTCTATTAACCTCTCCACTGCTGGCATTCCTACAACCTCCACCACTGCTGGCACTGTTACAAACTCCACCACTGCAGATACTCTTATAACCTCCACCACTGCTGGCACTCTTACAACCTTCCCCACTGCTGGCACTCTTAACCCCTCCACCACTGTTGGCACTCTTATACAACCTTTCCCACTGCTGACACTCTTATGACCTTTCCCACTGCTGCCACTCTTACAACCTCTACCACTGCTGACACTCTTAATACCGCTACCACTACTGGCGCTTTTACAACCTCCACTACTGCTAGCACTTTTATAACCTTCCCCACTGATGGCAGTCTTACAACGTCCACCACTGCTGGCACTCTCCCAACCTCTACCTCTACTGGCAATCTTGCAACCTCTATCACTGCTGGCACTTTTACAACCTTCACCACTACTGGCTCTTTTACAACCTCCACCACTTCTGGCACTCTTATAACCTCCCCCACTGCTGGCACTCTTAAAACCCCACCACTGCTGGCACTCTCGCAACCTACCCCACTGTTGGCAATCTCAAATCCTTCCCCATTGCTGGCACTTACACAACCTCTAACCCTGCTGGCACTCTTACAACCTTCCCCACTGGTGGCACTCTTACATCCTCCACCACTGCTGGCACTCTTACAACATTCACCACCACTGACACTCTTACAACCTACCCCACTGCTGGCACTCTCACAACCTCCACCACCACTCTGGCACTCTTACAACCTCCACCACTGCTGGCACTCTTGCAATCATCACCACTGCTGACCCCCCTACAACCCACACACCACTGTTGGCACTCTTATAACCTCCACCACCGTTCACCTTCTTACAACTTCCACCACTGCTGGCACTGTTACAACCTACCCCACTGCTGGCACTCTTACACCCTCATCCACTGCTGATACTCTTACAACCAATGCCACTGCTAGCACCATGCCACCTTACACCCTCCACCACTGCTGACACTCCTACAAACTTCCCACTGCTGGCACTCTTACAACCTCCACCACTGCTAGCACTCTTACTACCTCTACCACTGCTGGCACTCTTACAACCTCCACCACTGCTAGCACTCTTACTACCTCTTCCATAAATGCTGGCACGTTTACAACCTCCACCACTGCTGACACTATTATAACCTTCCCCACTGCTGGCACTTTTACAACCTCCAACACTCCTGGAAGTCTTACAAATTCCATCTCTGCTGGCACTCTTACAACCTCTACCACAGCTAGCACGTTTACAACCTCCACCACTGCTAACACTCTTATAACCTCTAGCACTGCTCAAACTTTTAAAACCTCTGCCACTGCTGTCACTTTTATAACCTCTACTACTGCTAGCACGTTTACAACTTCCACCACTGCTGACAATCTTATAACCTCCACCACTGCTGGCACTATTACAACCTACCCCACTGCTGGCACTGTTACAAACTCCACCACTGCAGACACTCTTATAACCTCCACAACTGCTGGCACTCTTACAACCTTCCCCACTGCTGGCACTCTCAACCCCTCCACCACTGTTGGCACTCTTATACAACCTTTCCCACTGCTGACACTCTTATGACCTTTCCCACTGCTGCCACTCTTACAACCTCTACCATTGCTGGCAGTCTTAATACTGCTACCACTACTGGCGCTTTTACAACCTCCACTACTGCTAGCACTTTTATAACCTTCCCCACTGCTGGCAGTCTTACAACTTCTACCACTGCTGGCACTCTTCCAACCTCTACCTCTACTGGCACTCTTGCAACCTCTACCACTGCTAGCACTTTTACAACCTTCACCACTACTGGCTCTTTTAAAACTTCCACCACTTCTGACACTCTTATAACCTCCCCCACTGCTGGCACTCTTAAAACCCCACCACTTCTGGCACTCTCGCAACCTACCCCACTGTTGGCACTCACATATCCTACCCCATTGCTCGCACTTTCACAACTTCTAACACTGCTGGTACTCTTACAACCTTCTCCACTGGTGGCACTCATACAACCTCCATGACCATCTATACTCTTACAACCTACACTACCGCTGGCACTCTCAACACCCTCCACCACCACTGTGGCACTCTTACAACCTCCAACACTGCTGGCACTCTTACAACCCTCCCCACTGCTGACTCCCCCTACAACCCACACCACTGTTGGCACTCTTACAACCTCCACCACTGCTCGCCTTCTTACAACCTACCCCACTGCTGGCACTCTTACACCCTCATCCACTGCTGATACCCTTACAACCTATGCCACTGCTGGCACCATTACACCTTACACCCTCCACCACTGCTGACACTCCTACAACCTTGCCCACTGCTGGCACTCTTACAACCTCCACCACTGCTAGCACTCTTATTACCTCTACCACTGCTGGCTCTCTTACAATCTCCACCACTGCTAGCATTCTTACTACCTCTACCACTGCTGGCACATTTATAACCTCCACCACTGCTGACACTATTATAACCTTCCCCACTGCTGGCACTCTTGCTACCTCCAGCACTCCTGGAAGTCTTACAAACTCCACCTCTGCAGGCACTCTTACAACCTCTATCACAGCTGGCACTTTTACAACCTCCACCACTGCTAACACTCTTATAACCTCTAGCACTGCTCGCACTTTTACAACCTCTGCCACTGCTGTCACTTTTACAACCTTTACCACTGCTGACACATTTACAACCTCCACCACTGCTGACAATCTTATAACCTCCACCACTGCTGGCACTCTTATAACCTCCCCCACTTCTGGCACCCCTACAACCTCCACCACTGCTGGCACTCTTACAACCTCCACCACTGCTGACACTCTTACAACATGTACCACTGCTGGCACTCTTACAACCGCTTCCACTGCGACACTCTTACAACATGTACCACTGCTGGCACTCTTACAACCTCTACCACTGCTGACACTCTAAATACTGCTACCACTACTGGTGGTTTTACAACCTCCACTACTGCTATCACTTTTATAACCTTCCCCACCGCTGGCAGTCTTACAACCTCCACGTCTGCTGGCACTCTTCCAACCTCCACCTCTGCCGGCACTCTTACAACCTCTACCACTGCTGTCTCATTTACAACCTCCACCATGTCTGTCACTCTTATAACCTCCCCCACTGCTGGCACTCTTAAAACCCCACCACTGCTGGCACTCTCGCAACCTACACCACCGCTGGCACTCTTACAACATTCACCACCACTGACACTCTGACAACCTACCCCACTGCTGGCACTCTTGCAACCTCCAACACTCCTGGAAGTCTTACAAACTCCACCTCGGCTGGCACTCTTACAGCCTCTACCACAGCTGGCACTTTTACAACCTCCACCACTGCTAACACTCATAACCTCTAGCACTGCTCGCACTTTTACTACCTCTGCCACGGCTGTCACTTTTACAACTTCTGCCACTGCTGTCACTTTTACAACCTCAACCACTGCTGGCACGTTTACAACCTCCACCAGTGCTGACAATCTTATAACCTCCACCACTGCTGGCACTCTAATAACCTCCCCCACTTCTGACACTCCTAAAACTCCCACCACTGCTGTCACTCTTTCAAACTCCACCACTGCTGACACTCTTACAACCTCTACCACTGTTTGCACTCTTACAACCTCTGCCACTGCTGGCACTCTTACAACCCTCACCACTGCTGGCCCCCTACAACCCACACCACTGTTGACACTCTTACAACCTCCACCACTGCTGCCACTCTTATAACCTCCCCCACGTCTGGCACTCCTACAACCTCCACCACTGCTGGCACTCTTACAACCTCCACCACTGATGACACTCTTGCAACATCTTCCACTGCTGGCACTCTTACAACCTCTGCCACTGCTGGCACTTTTACAATCTCTGCCACTGCTGACACTCTTATAACCTCCCCCACTTCTGGCAGTCCTACAACATCCAGCACTGCTGGCACTCTTACGACCTCCACCACTGCTGATACTATTATAACCTTCCCCACTGCTGGCACTCCTGTCACCTCCACCACTGCCTGCTCTCTTACAACTTCCCCCATTGCTGCACTCTTACAAGCTATCCCACTGTTGGCATTCTTACAACTTCCATAACTGCTGGAACTCTTACAAAATATCCCACTGCTGGCACTCATACAACTTCCACCACTGCTGGCACTCTTACAACCTCCACCACTGCTGGCCTTCGAACAACTTCCACCACTGTTGGCACTCTTACAGCCTACCCCACTGCTGACAATCTTATAAACTGCACAACTGCTGACACTCTCACAACCTTCCCACATGCTGGTACTCTTTCAACCTCTACCACTGCCGGCACATTTACAACCTCTTCCACTGCTGGCACTTTTACGCACTTCCCCACTGCTGGAACTCTTACAACTTCCACCACTGTGGCACTCTTACAACCTCCACCACCGCTGACACTCTCACAACCTCCACCAATGCTGGCACTCTCACAACCCTCACCACTGCTGGCCCCCCTACAACCCACACCACTGTTGACACTCTTACAACCTCCACCACTGCTCACCTTCTTACAACTTCCACCACTGCTGGCACTTTTACAACCTACCCCACTGCTGGCACTCTTACACCCTCATCCACTGCTGATACTCTTATAACCTATGCCACTGCTGGCACCCTTACACCTTACACCCTCCATCACTGCTGACACTTCTACAACCTTCCCCACTGCTGGCACTCTTACAACCTTCATCCTTGCTAGCACTCTTACTACCTCTATCACTGGCACATTTACAACCTCCACCACTGATGATACTATTATAACCTTCCCCACTGCTGGCACTCTTGCAACCTCCAACACTGCTGGAAGTCTTACAAACTCCACCTCTGCTGGAACTCTTACAACCTCTAACACAGCTGGCACTTGTACAACCTCCACCACTGCTAACACACTTATAACCTCTACCACTGCTCACACTATTACAACCTCTGCCACTGCTGTCACTTTTACAACCAGTGCTGGCTCGTTTACAACCTCCACCACTGCTGGCACTCTGGCAACCTACCCCACTGCTGACACTGTTGCAACTGCCACTACTGATGGCACTCTTACAACCTCTACCACTGCTGGCTCTCTTATAACCTCCACCACTGCTGCCACTCTTGCAACCTACCCCACTGCTGCCACTCTAATAACCTACCCCACTGATGCCACTCTTACAACCTCCAGCACTGCTGGCACTCTTACAACCTCCACCACTGCTGGCACTCTTGCATCCTTTCCCACTGGCAGCACTCGTACAACCTCCACCACTGCTGGCCCTCAAGTACCCCCGAACTGCTAGTACTCATACCCCCAGTCTGACAGCACTCTTACTCTTCTCCACTGTCAGCATCCTCACACTGCTCCATGCAGCATCTTTGCACACTTCCACACTTCCAACTTCCTTACACTGTTCCATACAGTATCTTTACACACTCCCACACTGCCAACATCCTTACACCGTTCCATGTAGTATCTTTGCACACTCCCTTACTACCAGCATCCTTGCACTGTTCCATACTGTATCCTTGCACATATCCACACTGCCAACATCCTCACACTATCCCATGCAGCATCTTTGTACACTCCCACACTTCCAGCATACTTACACTGTTCCATGAAGTATCCTTGCACACTCCCACACTGCCAGCATCCTTACACTGTTCCATGCAGTATCTTTGCACACCCCCTTACTGCCAGAATTCTTACACTGTTCCAAGCATTATCTTTGCACACTCCCACACTGCCAACATCACATCCTCACACTGTCCCATGCAGTATCTCTGCACACTGCCAGCATCCTTACTAACCCTGGGCATAATACTTTGCTACGCTCACGAAGCATGCAAAGTTTGTGCTACTACGCACTACGCAAATTGCACGTAGCAGAGTGAATAACTGTACTAATAAACGTAGCGTAGCAGGAGTATAATAAACTCCTTCAAATGCTTTGATAAAGCAATTTTTATGCTAAAAAGCATATAACCAATTCACAAAAATGAATGTTGACAATAAAATATCAAGCAATGAGAGAGGTGATGATTTTGGAGTCCCCCTAACCTAGGGGAGGACCAAGCAGATGCCTTGAACACAAAAAGCATATCATGTGAACGATTCAATGGTGGTCCCTTCCTCCTAGGACCACTCCAAGCACAGTTATGGGCAAAAATACAATCCCAACCAAAGGCCTGCAAAGCATTATGGGACGAGATTAGCAGTGGGCAGTGAATATTATAGTGTCCAATATCAAAATAATTCTACAAGCAGCTGCAGTTCAACTAGTCGTCACTGGGTGTCGTCCCTCAAGAGTGAAATGCAAAAGTATTGAAAACCTTTCATGAAGCTTTTGCATTTGACTCGTGGAGGGACGACACCCAGTGACGACTAGTTGAACTGCAGCTCTTTGTAGAATTATTTTGATATTGACACTATAATATTCACTGCCCACTGCTAATCTCGTCCCATAATGCTTTGCAGGGCCTTTGGTTGGGATTGTATTTTTGCCCATAACTGTGCTTGGGGTGGTCCTAAGAGGATGGGACCACCACCTAATCATTCAATAAGATGTGCTTTTGTTTTCAAGACATCTGCTTGGTTCTCTCCCTAAGTTAGCGAGGATACCAAAATCATCACCTCTCTCACTGCTTTTGTTTTCACTTTAGTGAAATGACTATATGCAATTTTAGCATATAAAGACAGAGATATTTATTTTATCTTAACTTGCACTGTACAAGTTTGCTTTTGGTAATTATTGTACAGTGCAGTGAGTCAAGCACACAGCTAGCACTACGCCCAGGCTTAATAATAATAACAAACTCCTTCAAATGCTTTGATAAAGCAATTTTTTATGCTAAAAGCATATAACCAATTCACAAAAATGAATTTTGACATATCAAGCAATGAGAGAGGTGATGATTTTGGAGTCCCCTAACCTAGGGGAGGACTAGCAGATGCCTTGAACACAAAAAGCATATCATGTGAACGATTCAATGGTGGTCCCTTCTTCCTAGGACTACCTCAAGCATAGTTATGGGCAAAATACAATCCACCAAAGGCCCTGCAAAGCATTATGGGATCGAGATTAGCAGTGGGCAGTGAATATTATAGTGTCCAATATCAAAATAATTCTACAAAGAGTTGCAGCTCACTAGTGTCACTGGGTGTCGTCCTCACGAGTCAAATGCAAAAGCTTCATGAAAGGTTTTCAATACTTTGCATTTCACTCTTGAGGGACGACACCCAGTGACGACTAGTTGAACTGCAGCTCTTTGTAGAATTATTTTGATATTGGACACTATAATATTCACTGCCCACTGCTAATCTCGTCCCATAATGCTTTGCAGGGCCTTTGGTTGGGATTGTATTTTTGCCCATAACTGTGCTTGGGGTGGTCCTAGGAGGAATCGCTCAATAAGATGTGCTTTTGTTTTCAAGACATCTGCTTGGTTGTTGGTTCTCTCCCTAAGTTAGTGAGGATACCAAAATCATCACCTCTCTCACTGCTTGTTAACTTTTTGTTTTCACTTTAGTGAAATGACTATATGCATTTTTAGCATATAAAGACAGAGATATTTATTTTATCTTAACTTGCACTGTACAAGTTTGCTTTTGGTAATTATTGTACAGTGCAGTCAAGCACACAGCTACGCACTACGCAATTTGCATAGCTACGTGTAGTTGAAGCTGTACTTCACGTAGCTACGTGAAGTGCTACTACGCAAACTACGCCCAGGCTTAATCCTTACACTGTTCCATGCAGTATCTTTGCACACTCCCACACTGCCAACATCCTTACACTGTCCCATGCAGTATCTCTGCACCCTCCCACACTGTCAGCATCCTTACACTGTTCCATGCAGTATCTTTGCACACTCCCATACTGCCAATATCCTTACACTGTCTGATGCAGTATCTCTGCACACTCCCACACAGCCAGCATCCATACACTGCCCCATACAGTATCTTCACACACTCCCACACTGCCAGCATTCTTACACTGTTCCATGCAGTATCTGTGCACACTCCCACACTGCCAGCATCCATACACTGTCCCACACAGTATCTTCACACACTCCCACAGTGCCAGCATCCTTACACTGTTCCATGCAGTATCTCTGCTCACTCCCCCACTGCCAGCATCCTTACACTGTTCCATGCAGTATCTCTGCACACTCCACACTGCCAGCATCCTTACACTGTTCCATGCAGTATCTGTGCACACTCCCACACTGCCAGCATCCATACACTGTCCCACACAGTATCTTCACAGACTCCCACACTGCCAGCATCCTTACACTGTTCCATGCAGTATTCTGCACACTCCCACACTGCCAGCATCCTTACACTGTTCCATGCATTATCTCTGCACACTCCGACACAGCCAGAATCCATACACTGCCCCATACAGTATCTTCACACACTCCCACTCTGCCAACATTCTTACACTGTTCCATGCAGTATCTCTGCACACTCCCACACTGCCATCATCCATACACTGTCCCAAACAGTATCTTCACGAGACTCCCACACTGCCAGCATCCTTACACTGTTCCATGAAGTATCTCTGCACACTCCTACACTGCCAGCATCCTTACACTGTTCCATGCAGTATCTCTGCACACTCCCACACTGCCAGCATCCATACACTGCCCCATAGATTATCTTCACACAGTCCCACACTGCCAGCATCCTTACACTGTTCCATGCAGTATCTCTGCACACTCCCACACTGCCTGCATCCTTACACTGTACCATACAGTATCTCTGCACACTCCCACACTACCAGCATCCATACTCTGCCCCATACAGTATCTTCACATACTCCCACACTGCCAGCATCCTTACACTGTTCCATGCAGTATCTTTGCACACTCCCATACTGTCAATATCCTTCCACTGTCCCATGCAGTATCTCTGCACACTCCCACACAGGCAGCATCCATACACTGTTCCATGTAGTATCTTCACACACTCCCACACTGACAGCATTGTTACACTGTTCCATGAAGTATCTCTGCACACTCCCACACTGCCAGCATCCTTACACTGTTCCATGCAGTATCTCTGCACACTCCCACACTACCAGAATCCATACTCTGCCCCATACAGTATCTTCACACACTCACACACTGCCAGCATCCTTACACTGTTCCATGCAGTATCTTTGCACACTCACACACTGTCAATATCCTTACACTGTCCCATGCAGTATCTCTACACACTCCCACACAGCCAGCATCCATACACTGCCCCATACAGTATCTTCACACACTCCCACACTGACAGCATTCTTACACTGTTCCATGCAGTATCTCTGCTCACTCCCACACTGCCAGCCTCCATACCGTGTCCCATACAGTATCTTCACATACTCCCACATTGCCAGCATCCTTATACTGTCCCATGCAGTATCTCTGCACACTCCCACACTGCCAGCATCCTTACACTGTTCCATGCAGTATCTCTGCACACTCGCACACAGCCAGCATCCATACACTGTCCCATACAGTATCTTCACACACTCCCACACTGCCAGTATCCTTACACTTTTCCATACAGTATCTCTGCACACTCCCACACTGCCAGCATCTTTACACTGTTCCATGCAGTATCTCTGCACACTCACACTACCAGCATCCTTACCCTGTCCCATACAGTATCTTCACACACTCCCACACTGCCAGCATCCTTACACTGTTCCATGCAGTATCTCTGCACTCTCCCACACTGCCAGCATCCTTACACTGTTCCATGCAGTATCTCTGCACACTCCACACTGCCAGCATCCTTACACTGTCCCATACAGTATCTTCAAACACTCCCACACTGCCAGCATCCTTAAACTGGCCCATGCAGAATCTCTGCACACTCCCACACAGCCAGCATCCGTACACTGCACCATACAGTATATTCACACACTCCCACACTGCCAGCATTCTTACACTGTTCCATGCAGTATCTTTGCTCACTCCCACACAGCCAGCATCCATACACTGTCCCATACAGTATCTTCACATACTCCCACACTGCCAGCATCCTTACACTGTTCCATGCAGTATCTCTGCATACTCCCACACTGCCAGCATCCTTACATTGTTCCATGCAGTATCTCTGCACACTCCCACACAGCCAGCAGCCATACACTGTCCCGCACAGTATCTTCACACACTCCCACACTGCCAGCATCCTTACACTGTTCCATGCAGTATCTCTGCACACTCCCACACTGCCAGCATCATTACACTGTTCCATGCAGTATCTCTGCACACTCCCACACTACCAGCATCCTTACACTGTCCCATACAGTATCTTCACACACTCCCACACTGCCAGCATCCTTACACTGTTCCATGCAGTATCTCTGCACACTCCCACATGGCCAGCATCTTTACACTGTCCCTTACAGTATCTTCACACACTCTCACACTGCCAGCATCCTTACAGTGGCCCATGCAGTATCTCTGCACATTCCGACAGTGCCAGCATCCTTACACTGTTCAATGCAGTATCTCTGCACACTCCCACACTGCCAATATCCTTACGACTTTACCATGCAGTATTCTCTGCACACTCCGACACAGCCAGAATCCATACACTGCCCCATACAGTATCTTCACACACTCCCACCCTGCCAGCATTCTTACACTGTTCCATGCAGTATCTCTGCACACTCCCACACTGCCATCATCCATACACTGTCCCAAAAAGTATCTTCACAGACTCCCACACTGCCAGCATCCTTACACTGTTCCATGAAGTATCTATGCACACTCCTACACTGCCAGCATCCTTACACTGTTCCATGCAGTATCTCTGCACACTCCCACACTGCCAGCATCCATACACTGCCCCATAGATTATCTTCTACAGAGTCCCACACTGCCAGCATCCTTACACTGTTCCATGCAGTATCTCTGCACACTCCCACACTGCCTGCATCCTTACACTGTACCATACAGTATCTCTGCACACTCCCACACTACCAGCATCCATACTCTGCCCCATGCAGTATCTTCACACACTCCCACACTGCCAGCATCCTTACACTGTTCCATGCAGTATCTTTGCACACTCACATACTGTCAATATCCTTCCACTGTCCCATGCAGTATCTCTGCACACTCCCACACAGGCAGCATCCATAAAATGTTCCATGCAGTATCTTCACACTCTCCTACACTGACAGCATTCTTACACTGTTCCATGCAGTATCTCTGCACACTCCCACACTGCCAGCATCCTTACACTGTTCCATGCAGTATCTCTGCACACTCCCACACTACCAGAATCCATACACTGCACCATACAGTATCTTCACACACTCACACACTGCCAGCATCCTTACACTGTTCCATGCAGTATCTTTGCACACTCACACACTCTCAATATCCTTACACTGTCCCATGCAGTATCTCTGCACACTCCCACACAGCCAGCATCCATACACTGCCCCATACAGTATCTTCACACACTCCCACACTGACAGCATTCTTACACTGTTCCATGCAGTGTCTCTGCTCACTCCCACACTGCCAGCCTCCATACAGTGTCCCATACAGTATCTTCACATACTCCCACATTGCCAGCATCCTTATACTGTTCCATGCAGTATCTCTGCACACTCCCACACTGCCAGCATCCTTACACTGTTCCATGCAGTATCTCTGCACACTCCCACACAGCCAGCATCCATACACTGTCCCATACAGTATCTTCCACACACTCCCACACTGCCAGCATCCTTACACTTTTCCATGCAGTATCTCCTGCACACTCCCACACTGCCAGCATCTTTACACTGTCCCATGCAGTATCTCTGCACACTCTCACACTTCCAGCATCCTTACACTGTCCCATACAGTATCTTCACACACTTCCCAAACTGCCAGCATCCTTACACTGTTCCATGCAGTATCTCTGCACTCTCCCACACTGCCAGCATCCTTACACTGTTCCATGCAGTATCTCTGCACACTCCCACACTGCCAGCATCCTTACACTGTCCCATACAGTATCTTCAAACACTCCCACACTGCCAGCATCCTTAAACTGGCCCATGCAGTATCTCTGCACATTCCCACACTACCAGCATCCTTACACTGTCCCATGCAGCATCTCTGCACACTCCCACACAGCCAGCATCCATACACTGCCCCATACAGTATCTTCACACACTCCCACACTGACAGCATTCTTACACTGTTCCATGCAGTATCTTTGCTCACTCCCACACAGCCAGGAACCATACACTGTCCCATACAGTATCTTCACATACTCCCACACTGCCAGCATCCTTACACCGTTCCATGCAGTATCTCTGCACACTCCCACACTGCCAGCATCCTTACATTGTTCCATGCACTATCTCTGCACACTCCCACACAGCCAGCATCCATACACTGTCCCATACAGTATCTTCACACACTTCCCACACTGCCAGCATCCTTACACTGTTCCATGCAGTATCTCTGCACACTCCCACACTGCCAGCATCCTTACACTGTTCCATGCAGTATATCTGCACTCTCCCACACTGCCCGCATCCTTACACTGTTCCATGCAGTATCTTTGCACACTCCCATACTGTCAATATCCTTCCACTGTCCCATGCAGTATCTCTGCACACTCCCACACAGGCAGCATCCATACACTGTTCCATGTAGTATCTTCACACACTCCCACACTGACAGCATTCTTACACTGTTCCATGAAGTATCTCTGCACACTCCCACACTGCCAGCATCCTTACACTGTTCCATGCAGTATCTCTGCACACTCCCACACTACCAGAATCC
This sequence comes from Calotriton arnoldi, assembly GCA_963921515.1. NCBI lineage: Eukaryota > Metazoa > Chordata > Amphibia > Caudata > Salamandridae > Calotriton > Calotriton arnoldi. The sequence goes on from CAWUFW010016817.1 coordinate 179,506, forward strand.
ATACTCTGCCCCCATACAGTATCTTCACACACTCACACACTGCCAGCATCCTTACACTGTTCCATGCAGTATCTTTGCACACTCACACACTGTCAATATCCTTACACTGTCCCATGCAGTATCTCTACACACTCCCACACAGCCAGCATCCATACACTGCCCCATACAGTATCTTCACACACTCCCACACTGACAGCATTCTTACACTGTTCCATGCAGTATCTCTGCTCACTCCCACACTGCCAGCCTCCATACAGTGTCCCATACAGTATCTTCACATACTCCCACATTGCCAGCATCCTTATACTGTTCCATGCAGTATCTCTGCACACTCCCACACTGCCAGCATCCTTACACTGTTCCATGCAGTATCTCTGCACACTCGCACACAGCCAGCATCCATACACTGTCCCATACAGTATCTTCACACACTCCCACACTGCCAGTATCCTTACACTTTTCCATACAGTATCTCTGCACACTCCCACACTGCCAGCATCTTTACACTGTTCCATGCAGTATCTCTGCACACTCTCACACTACCAGCATCCTTACCCTGTCCCATACAGTATCTTCACACACTCCCACACTGCCAGCATCCTTACACTGTTCCATGCAGTATCTCTGCACTCTCCCACACTGCCAGCGTCCTTACACTGTTCCATGCACTATCTCTGCACACTCCCACACTGCCAGCATCCTTACACTGTCCCATACAGTATCTTCAAACACTCCCACACTGCCAGCATCCTTAAACTGGCCCATGCAGTATCTCTGCACACTCCCACACAGCCAGCATCCGTACACTGCACCATACAGTATATTCACACACTCCCCACTGCCAGCATTCTTACACTGTTCCATGCAGTATCTTTGCTCACTCCCACACAGCCAGCATCCATACACTGTCCCATACAGTATCTTCACATACTCCCACACTGCCAGCATCCTTACACTGTTCCATGCAGTATCTCTGCATACTCCCACACTGCCAGCATCCTTACATTGTTCCATGCAGTATCTCTGCACACTCCCACACAGCCAGCATCCATACACTGTCCCATACAGTATCTTCACACACTCCCACACTGCCAGCATCCTTACACTGTTCCATGCAGTATCTCTGCACACTCCCACACTGCCAGCATCATTACACTGTTCCATGCAGTATCTCTGCACACTCCCACACTCCCAGCATCCTTACACTGTCCCATACAGTATCTTCACACACTCCCACACTGCCAGCATCCTTACACTGTTCCATGCAGTATATCTGCACTCTCCCACACTGCCCGCATCCTTACACTGTTCCATGCAGTATCTCTGCACACTCCCACCACGGCCAGCATCTTTACACTGTCCCTTACAGTATCTTCACACACTCTCACACTGCCAGCATCCTTACAGTGGCCCATGCAGTATCTCTGCACATTCCCACAGTGCCAGCATCCTTACACTGTTCAATGAAGTATCTCTGCACACTCCCACACTGCCAATAGCCTTACACTGTACCATTCAGTATCTCTGCACACTCCGACACAGCCAGAATCCATACACTGCCCCATACAGTATCTTCACACACTCCCACCCTGCCAGCATTCTTACACTGTTCCATGCAGTATCTCTGCACACTGCCATCATCCATACACTGTCCCAAAAAGTATCTTCACAGACTCCCACACTGCCAGCATCCTTACACTGTTCCATGAAGTATCTATGCACACTCCTACACTGCCAGCATCCTTACACTGTTCCATGCAGTATCTCTGCACACTCCCACACTGCCAGCATCCATACACTGCCCCATAGATTATCTTCACAGAGTCCCACACTGCCAGCATCCTTACACTGTTCCATGCAGTATCTCTGCACACTCCCACACTGCCTGCATCCTTACACTTTACCATACAGTATCTCTGCACACTCCCACACTACCAGCATCCATACTCTGCCCCATACAGTATCTTCACACACTCCCACACTGCCAGCATCCTTACACTGTTCCATGCAGTATCTTTGCACACTCACATACTGTCAATATCCTTCCACTGTCCCATGCAGTATCTCTGCACACTCCCACACAGGCAGCATCCATACACTGTTCCATGCAGTATCTTCACACTCTCCCACACTGACAGCATTCTTACACTGTTCCATGCAGTATCTCTGCACACTCCCACACTGCCAGCATCCTTACACTGTTCCATGCAGTATCTCTGCACACTCCGACACTACCAGAATCCATACTCTGCCCCATACAGTATCTTCACACACTCACACACTGCCAGCATCCTTACACTGTTCCATGCAGTATCTTTGCACACTCACACACTCTCAATATCCTTACACTGTCCCATGCAGTATCTCTGCACACTCCCACACAGCCAGCATCCATACACTGCCCCATACAGTATATTCACACACTCCCACACTGACAGCATTCTTACACTGTTACACGCAGTGTCTCTGCTCACTCCCACACTGCCAGCCTCCATACAGTGTCCCATACAGTATCTTCACATACTCACACATTGCCAGCATCCTTATACTGTTCCATGCAGTATCTCTGCACACTCCCACACAGCCAGCATCCATACACTGTCCCATATAGTATCTTCACACACTCCCACACTGCCAGCATCCTTACACTTTTCCATGCAGTATCTCTGCACACTCCCACACTGCCAGCATCTTTACACTGTCCCATGCAGTATCTCTGCACACTCTCACACTTCCAGCATCCTTACACTGTCCCATACAGTATCTTCACACACTCCCAAACTGCCAGCATCCTTACACTGTTCCATGCAGTATCTCTGCACTCTCCCACACTGCCAGCATCCTTACACTGTTCCATGCAGTATCTCTGCACACTCCCACACTGCCAGCATCCTTACACTGTCCCATACAGTATCTTCAAACACTCCCACACTGCCAGCATCCTTAAACTGGCCCATGCAGTATCTCTGCACATTCCCACACTACCAGCATCCTTACACTGTCCCATGCAGTATCTCTGCACACTCCCACACAGCCAGCATCCATACACTGCCCCATACAGTATCTTCACACACTCCCACACTGACAGCATTCTTACACTGTTCCATGCAGTATCTTTGCTCACTCCCACACAGCCAGCATCCATACACTGTCCCATACAGTATCTTCACATACTCCCACACTGCCAGCATCCTTACACCGTTCCATGCAGTATCTCTGCACACTCCCACACTGCCAGCATCCTTACATTGTTCCATGCAGTATCTCTGCACACTCCCACACAGCCAGCATCCATACACTGTCCCATACAGTATCTTCACACACTTCCACACTGCCAGCATCCTTACACTGTTCCATGCAGTATCTCTGCACACTCCCACACTGCCAGCATCATTTCACTGTTCCATGCAGTATCTCTGCACACTCCCACACTACCAGCATCCTTACACTGTCCCATACAGTATCTTCACACACTCCCACACTGCCAGCATCCTTACACTGTTCCATGCAGTATCTCTGCACTCTCCCACACTGCCCGCATCCTTACACTGTTCCATGCAGTATCTCTGCACACTCCCACACGGCCAGCATCCTTACACTGTCCCTTACAGTATCTTCACACACTCTCACACTGCCAGCATTCTTACAGTGGCCCATGCAGTATCTCTGCACATTCCCACACTGCCAGCATCCTTACACTGTTCCATGCAGTATCTCTGCACACTCCCACACTGCCTGCATCCTTACACTGTACCATACAGTATCTCTGCACACTCCCACACTACCAGCATCCATACTCTGCCCCATACAGTATCTTCACACACTCCCACACTGCCAGCATCCTTACACTGTTCCATGCAGTATCTTTGCACACTCACATACTGTCAATATCCTTCCACTGTCCCATGCAGTATCTCTGCACACTCCCACACAGGCAGCATCCATACACTGTTCCATGCAGTATCTTCACACTCTCCCACACTGACAGCATTCTTACACTGTTCCATGCAGTATCTCTGCACACTCCCACACTGCCAGCATCCTTACACTGTTCCATGCAGTATCTCTGCTCACTCCCACACTGCCAGCCTCCATACAGTGTCCCATACAGTATCTTCACATACTCCCACATTGCCAGCATCCTTATACTGTTCCATGCAGTATCTCTGCACACTCCCACACTGCCAGCATCCTTACACTGTTCCATGCAGTATCTCTGCACACTCCCACACAGCCAGCATCCATACACTGTCCCATACAGTATCTTCACACACTCCCACACTGCCAGCATCCTTACACTTTTCCATGCAGTATCTCTGCACACTCCCACACTGCCAGCATCTTTACACTGTCCCATGCAGTATCTCTGCACACTCTCACACTTCCAGCATCCTTACACTGTCACATACAGTATCTTCACACACTCCCAAACTGCCAGCATCCTTACACTGTTCCATGCAGTATCTCTGCACTCTCCCACACTGCCAGCATCCTTACACTGTTCCATGCAGTATCTCTGCACACTCCCACACTGCCAGCATCCTTACACTGTCCCATACAGTATCTTCAAACACTCCCACACTGCCAGCATTATTAAACTGGCCCATGCAGTATCTCTGCACATTCCCACACTACCAGCATCCTTACACTGTCCCATGCAGTATCTCTGCACACTCCCACACAGCCAGCATCCATACACTGCCCCATACAGTATCTTCACACACTCCCACACTGACAGCATTCTTACACTGTTCCATGCAGTATCTTTGCTCACTCCCACACAGCCAGCAACCATACACTGTCCCATACAGTATCTTCACATACTCCCACACTGCCAGCATCCTTACACCGTTCCATGCAGTATCTCTGCACACCCCCACACTGCCAGCATCCTTACATTGTTCCATGCAGTATCTCTGCACACTCCCACACAGCCAGCATCCATACACTGTCCCATACAGTATCTTCACACACTTCCACACTGCCAGCATCCTTACACTGTTCCATGCAGTATCTCTGCACACTCCCACACTGCCAGCATCCTTACACTGTTCCATGCAGTATATCTGCACTCTCCCACACTGCCCTCATCCTTACACTGTTCCATGCAGTATCTTTGCACACTCCCATACTGTCAATATCCTTCCACTGTCCCATGCAGTATCTCTGCACACTCCCACACAGGCAGCATCCATACACTGTTCCATGTAGTATCTTCACACACTCCCACACTGACAGCATTCTTACACTGTTCCATGAAGTATCTCTGCACACTCCCACACTGCCAGCATCCTTACACTGTTCCATGCAGTATCTCTGCACACTCCCACACTACCAGAATCCATACTCTGCCCCATACAGTATCTTCACACACTCACACACTGCCAGCATCCTTACACTGTTCCATGCAGTATCTTTGCACACTCACACACTGTCAATATCCTTACACTGTCCCATGCAGTATCTCTACACACTCCCACACAGCCAGCATCCATACACTGCCCCATAAGGTATCTTCACACACTCCCACACTGACAGCATTCTTACACTGTTCCATGCAGTATCTCTGCTCACTCCCACACTGCCAGCCTCCATACAGTGTCCCATATAGTATCTTCACATACTCCCACATTGCCAGCATCCTTATACTGTTCCATGCAGTATCTCTGCACACTCCCACACTGCCAGCATCCTTACACTGTTCCATGCAGTATCTCTGCACACTCGCACACAGCCAGCATCCATACACTGTCCCATACAGTATCTTCACACACTCCCACACTGCCAGTATCCTTACACTTTTCCCTACAGTATCTCTGCACACTCCCACACTGCCAGCATCTTTACACTGTTCCATGCAGTATCTCTGCACACTCTCACACTACCAGCATCCTTACCCTGTCCCATACAGTATCTTCACACACTCCCACACTGCCAGCATCCTTACACTGTTCCATGCAGTATCTCTGCACTCTCCCACACTGCCAGCATCCTTACACTGTTCCATGCAGTATCTCTGCACACTCCCACACTGCCAGCATCCTTACACTGTCCCATACAGTATCTTCAAACACTCCCACACTGCCAGCATCCTTAAACTGGCCCATGCAGTATCTCTGCACACTCCCACACAGCCAGCATCCGTACACTGCACCATACAGTATATTCACACACTCCCCACTGCCAGCATTCTTACACTGTTCCATGCAGTATCTTTGCTCACTCCCACACAGCCAGCATCCATACACTGTCCCATACAGTATCTTCACATACTCCCACACTGCCAGCATCCTTACACCGTTCCATGCAGTATCTCTGCACACTCCCACACTGCCAGCATCCTTACATTGTTCCATGCAGTATCTCTGCACACTCCCACACAGCCAGCATCCATACACTGTCCCATACAGTATCTTCACACACTTCCACACTGCCAGCATCCTTACACTGTTCCATGCAGTATCTCTGCACACTCCCACACTGCCAGCATCCTTACACTGTTCCATGCAGTATATCTGCACTCTCCCACACTGCCCGCATCCTTACACTGTTCCATGCAGTATCTTTGCACACTCCCATACTGTCAATATCCTTCCACTGTCCCATGCAGTATCTCTGCACACTCCCACACAGGCAGCATCCATACACTGTTCCATGTAGTATCTTCACACACTCCCACACTGACAGCATTCTTACACTGTTCCATGAAGTATCTCTGCACACTCCCACACTGCCAGCATCCTTACACTGTTCCATGCAGTATCTCTGCACACTCCCACACTACCAGAATCCATACTCTGCCCCATACAGTATCTTCACACACTCACACACTGCCAGCATCCTTACACTGTTCCATGCAGTATCTTTGCACACTCACACACTGTCAATATCCTTACACTGTCCCATGCAGTATCTCTACACACTCCCACACAGCCAGCATCCATACACTGCCCCATACAGTATCTTCACACACTCCCACACTGACAGCATTCTTACACTGTTCCATGCAGTATCTCTGCTCACTCCCATACTGCCAGCCTCCATACAGTGTCCCATACAGTATCTTCACATACTCCCACATTGCCAGCATCCTTATACTGTTCCATGCAGTATCTCTGCACACTCCCACACTGCCAGCATCCTTACACTGTTCCATGCAGTATCTCTGCACACTCGCACACAGCCAGCATCCATACACTGTCCCATACAGTATCTTCACACACTCCCACACTGCCAGTATCCTTACACTTTTCCATACAGTATCTCTGCACACTCCCACACTGCCAGCATCTTTACACTGTTCCATGCAGTATCTCTGCACACTCTCACACTACCAGCATCCTTACCCTGTCCCATACAGTATCTTCACACACTCCCACACTGCCAGCATCCTTACACTGTTCCATGCAGTATCTCTGCACTCTCCCACACTGCCAGCATCCTTACACTGTTCCATGCAGTATCTCTGCACACTCCCACACTGCCAGCATCCTTACACTGTCCCATACAGTATCTTCAAACACTCCCACACTGCCAGCATCCTTAAACTGGCCCATGCAGTATCTCTGCACACTCCCACACAGCCAGCATCCGTACACTGCACCATACAGTATATTCACACACTCCCCACTGCCAGCATTCTTACACTGTTCCATGCAGTATCTTTGCTCACTCCCACACAGCCAGCATCCATACACTGTCCCATACAGTATCTTCACATACTCCCACACTGCCAGCATCCTTACACTGTTCCATGCAGTATCTCTGCATACTCCCACACTGCCAGCATCCTTACATTGTTCCATGTAGTATCTCTGCACACTCCCACACAGCCAGCATCCATACACTGTCCCATACAGTATCTTCACACACTCCCACACTGCCAGCATCCTTACACTGTTCCATGCAGTATCTCTGCACACTCCCACACTGCCAGCATCATTACACTGTTCCATGCAGTATCTCTGCACACTCCCACACTACCAGCATCCTTACACTGTCCCATACAGTATCTTCACACACTCCCACACTGCCAGCATCCTTACAATGTTCCATGCAGTATATCTGCACTCTCCCACACTGCCCGCATCCTTACACTGTTCCATGCAGTATCTCTGCACACTCCCACACGGCCAGCATCTTTACACTGTCCCTTACAGTATCTTCACACACTCTCACACTGCCAGCATCCGTACAGTGGCCCATGCAGTATCTCTGCACATTCCCACAGTGCCAGCATCCTTACACTGTTCAATGCAGTATCTCTGCACACTCCCACACTGCCAATATCCTTACACTGTACCATTCAGTATCTCTGCACACTCCGACACAGCCAGAATCCATACACTGCCCCATACAGTATCTTCACACACTCCCACCCTGCCAGCATTCTTACACTGTTCCATGCAGTATCTCTGCACACTGCCATCATCCATACACTGTCCCAAAAAGTATCTTCACAGACTCCCACACTGCCAGCATCCTTACACTGTTCCATGAAGTATCTATGCACACTCCTACACTGCCAGCATCCTTACACTGTTCCATGCAGTATCTCTGCACACTCCCACACTGCCAGCATCCATACACTGCCCCATAGATTATCTTCACAGAGTCCCACACTGCCAGCATCCTTACACTGTTCCATGCAGTATCTCTGCACACTCCCACACTGCCTGCATCCTTACACTGTACCATACAGTATCTCTGCACACTCCCACACTACCAGCATCCATACTCTGCCCCATACAGTATCTTCACACACTCCCACACTGCCAGCATCCTTACACTGTTCCATGCAGTATCTTTGCACACTCACATACTGTCAATATCCTTCCACTGTCCCATGCAGTATCTCTGCACACTCCCACACAGGCAGCATCCATACACTGTTCCATGCAGTATCTTCACACTCTCCCACACTGACAGCATTCTTACACTGTTCCATGCAGTATCTCTGCACACTCCCACACTGCCAGCATCCTTACACTGTTCCATGCAGTATCTCTGCACACTCCCACACTACCAGAATCCATACTCTGCCCCATACAGTATCTTCACACACTCACACACTGCCAGCACCCTTACACTGTTCCATGCAGTATCTTTGCACACTCACACACTCTCAATATCCTTACACTGTCCCATGCAGTATCTCTGCACACTCCCACACAGCCAGCATCCATACACTGCCCCATACAGTATCTTCACACACTCCCACACTGACAGCATTCTTACACTGTTACATGCAGTGTCTCTGCTCACTCCCACACTGCCAGCCTCCATACAGTGTCCCATACAGTATCTTCACATACTCCCACATTGCCAGCATCCTTATACTGTTCCATGCAGTATCTCTGCACACTCCCACACTGCCAGCCTCCTTACACTGTTCCATGCAGTATCTCTGCACACTCCCACACAGCCAGCATCCATACACTGTCCCATATAGTATCTTCACACACTCCCACACTGCCAGCATCCTTACACTTTTCCATGAAGTATCTCTGCACACTCCCACACTGCCAGCATCTTTACACTGTCCCATGCAGTATCTCTGCACACTCTCACACTTCCAGCATCCTTACACTGTCCCATACAGTATCTTCACACACTCGCAAACTGCCAGCATCCTTACACTGTTCCATGCAGTATCTCTGCACTCTCCCACACTGCCAGCATCCTTACACTGTTCCATGCAGTATCTCTGCACACTCCCACACTGCCAGCATCCTTACACTGTCCCATACAGTATCTTCAAACACTCCCACACTGCCAGCATCCTTAAACTGGCCCATGCAGTATCTCTGCACATTCCCACACTACCAGCATCCTTACACTGTCCCATGCAGTATCTCTGCACAATCCCACACAGCCAGCATCCATACACTGCCCCATACAGTATCTTCACACACTCCCACACTGACAGCATTCTTACACTGTTCCATGCAGTATCTTTGCTCACTCCCACACAGCCAGCATCCATACACTGTCCCATACAGTATCTTCACATACTCCCACACTGCCAGCATCCTTACACCGTTCCATGCAGTATCTCTGCACACTCCCACACTGCCAGCATCCTTACATTGTTCCATGCAGTATCTCTGCACACTCCCACACAGCCAGCATCCATACACTGTCCCATACAGTATCTTCACACACTTCCACACTGCCAGCATCCTTACACTGTTCCATGCAGTATCTCTGCACACTCCCACACTGCCAGCATCATTTCACTGTTCCATGCAGTATCTCTGCACACTCCCACACTACCAGCATCCTTACACTGTCCCATACAGTATCTTCACACACTCCCACACTGCCAGCATCCTTACACTGTTCCATGCAGTATCTCTGCACTCTCCCACACTGCCCGCATCCTTACACTGTTCCATGCAGTATCTCTGCACACTCCCACACGGCCAGCATCCTTACACTGTCCCTTACAGTATCTTCACACACTCTCACACTGCCAGCATTCTTACAGTGGCCCATGCAGTATCTCTGCACATTCCCACACTACCAGCATCCTTACACTGTCCCCTGCAGTATCTCTGCACACTCCCACAGTGCCAGCATTCTTACACTGTTCCATGCAGTATCTCTGCACACTCCCACAGTGCCAGCATCCTTACACTGTTCAATGCAGTATCTCTGCACACTCCCACACTGCCAATATCCTTACACTGTACCATGCAGTATCTCTGCACACTCCCACACAGCCAGCTTCCATACACTGCCCCATACAGTATCTTCACACACTCCCACATTGCCAGCATTCTTACACTGTTCCATGCAGTATCTCTGCACACTCCCACACTGCCATCATCCATACACTGTCCCACACAGTATCTTCACAGACTCCCACATTGCGGGCATCCTTACAGTGTTCCATGCAGTATATCTGCACACTCCTACACTACCAGCATCCTTACACTGTCCCATACAGTATCTTCACACACTCCCACTCTGCCAGCATTCTTACACTGTTCCATGCAGTATCTCTGCACACTCCCACACTGCCATCATCCATACACTGTCCCAAACAGTATCTTCACAGACTCCCACACTGCCAGAATCCTTACACTGTTCCATGAAGTATCTCTGCACACTCCTACACTGCCAGAATCCTTACACCGTTCCATGCAGTATCTCTGCACACTCCCACACTGCCAGCATCCATACACTGCCCCATAGATTATCTTCACACAGTCCCACACTGCCAGCATCCTTACACTGTTCCATGCAGTATCTCTGCACACTCCCACACTGCCTGCATCCTTACACTGTACCATACAGTATCTCTGCACACTCCCACACTACCAGCATCCATACTCTGCCCCATACAGTATCTTCACACACTCCCACACTGCCAGCATCCATACACTGTTCCATGCAGTATCTTTGCACACTCCCATACTGTCAATATCTTTCCACTGTCCCATGCAGTATCTCTGCACACTCCCACACAGGCAGCATCCATACACTGTTCCATGTAGTATCTTCACACACTCCCACACTGACAGCATTCTTACACTGTTCCATGAAGTATCTCTGCACACTCCCACACTGCCAGCATCCTTACACTGTTCCATGCAGTATCTCTGCACACTCCCACACTACCAGAATCCATACTCTGCCCCATACAGTATCTTCACACACTCACACACTGCCAGCATCCTTACACTGTTCCATGCAGTATCTTTGCACACTCACACACTGTCAATATCCTTACACTGTCCCATGCAGTATCTCTACACACTCCCACACAGCCAGCATCCATACACTGCCCCATACAGTATCTTCACACACTCCCACACTGACAGCATTCTTACACTGTTCCATGCAGTATCTCTGCTCACTCCCACACTGCCAGCCTCCATACAGTGTCCCATACAGTATCTTCACATACTCCCACATTGCCAGCATCCTTATACTGTTCCATGCAGTATCTCTGCACACTCCCACACTGCCAGCATCCTTACACTGTTCCATGCAGTATCTCTGCACACTCGCACACAGCCAGCATCCATACACTGTCCCATACAGTATCTTCACACACTCCCACACTGCCAGTATCCTTACACTTTTCCATACAGTATCTCTGCACACTCCCACACTGCCAGCATCTTTACACTGTTCCATGCAGTATCTCTGCACACTCTCACACTACCAGCATCCTTACCCTGTCCCATACAGTATCTTCACACACTCCCACACTGCCAGCATCCTTACACTGTTCCATGCAGTATCTCTGCACTCTCCCACACTGCCAGCATCCTTACACTGTTCCATGCAGTATCTCTGCACACTCCCACACTGCCAGCATCCTTACACTGTCCCATACAGTATCTTCAAACACTCCCACACTGCCAGCATCCTTAAACTGGCCCATGCAGTATCTCTGCACACTCCCACACAGCCAGCATCCGTACACTGCACCATACAGTATATTCACACACTCCCCACTGTCAGCATTCTTACACTGTTCCATTCAGTATCTTTGCTCACTCCCACACAGCCAGCATCCATACACTGTCCCATACAGTATCTTCACATACTCCCACACTGCCAGCATCCTTACACCGTTCCATGCAGTATCTCTGCACACTCCCACACTGCCAGCATCCTTACATTGTTCCATGCAGTATCTCTGCACACTCCCACACAGCCAGCATCCATACACTGTCCCATACAGTATCTTCACACACTTCCACACTGCCAGCATCCTTACACTGTTCCATGCAGTATCTCTGCACACTCCCACACTGCCAGCATCCTTACACTGTTCCATGCAGTATATCTGCACTCTCCCACACTGCCCGCATCCTTACACTGTTCCATACAGTATCTTTGCACACTCCCATACTGTCAATATCCTTCCACTGTCCCATGCAGTATCTCTGCACACTCCCACACAGGCAGCATCCATACACTGTTCCATGTAGTATCTTCACACACTCCCACACTGACAGCATTCTTACACTGTTCCATGAAGTATCTCTGCACACTCCCACACTGCCAGCATCCTTACACTGTTCCATGCAGTATCTCTGCACACTCCCACACTACCAGAATCCATACTCTGCCCCATACAGTATCTTCACACACTCACACACTGCCAGCATCCTTACACTGTTCCATGCAGTATCTTTGCACACTCACACACTGTCAATATCCTTACACTGTCCCATGCAGTATCTCTACACACTCCCACACAGCCAGCATCCATACACTACCCCATACAGTATCTTCACACACTCCCACACTGACAGCATTCTTACACTGTTCCATGCAGTATCTCTGCTCACTCCCACACTGCCAGCCTCCATACAGTGTCCCATACAGTATCTTCACATACTCCCACATTGCCAGCATCCTTATACTGTTCCATGCAGTATCTCTGCACACTCCCACACTGCCAGCATCCTTACACTGTTCCATGCAGTATCTCTGCACACTCGCACACAGCCAGCATCCATACACTGTCCCATACAGTATCTTCACACACTCCCACACTGCCAGTATCCTTACACTTTTCCATACAGTATCTCTGCACACTCCCACACTGCCAGCATCTTTACACTGTTCCATGCAGTATCTCTGCACACTCTCACACTACCAGCATCCTTACCCTGTCCCATACAGTATCTTCACACACTCCCACACTGCCAGCATCCTTACACTGTTCCATGCAGTATCTCTGCACTCTCCCACACTGCCAGCATCCTTACACTGTTCCATGCAGTATCTCTGCACACTCCCACACTGCCAGCATCCTTACACTGTCCCATACAGTATCTTCAAACACTCCCACACTGCCAGCATCCTTAAACTGGCCCATGCAGTATCTCTGCACACTCCCACACAGCCAGCATCCGTACACTGCACCATACAGTATATTCACACACTCCCCACTGCCAGCATTCTTACACTGTTCCATGCAGTATCTTTGCTCACTCCCACACAGCCAGCATCCATACACTGTCCCATACAGTATCTTCACATACTCCCACACTGCCAGCATCCTTACACTGTTCCATGCAGTATCTCTGCATACTCCCACACTGCCAGCATCCTTACATTGTTCCATGCAGTATCTCTGCACACTCCCACACAGCCGGCATCCATACACTGTCCCATACAGAATCTTCACACACTCCCACACTGCCAGCATCCTTACACTGTTCCATGCAGTATCTCTGCACACTCCCACACTGCCAGCATCATTACACTGTTCCATGCAGTATCTCTGCACACTCCCACACTACCAGCATCCTTACACTGTCCCATACAGTATCTTCACACACTCCCACACTGCCAGCATCCTTACACTGTTCCATGCAGTATATCTGCACTCTCCCACACTGCCCGCATCCTTACACTGTTCCATGCAGTATCTCTGCACACTCCCACACGGCCAGCATCTTTACACTGTCCCTTACAGTATCTTCACACACTCTCACACTGCCAGCATCCTTACAGTGGCCCATGCAGTATCTCTGCACATTCCCACAGTGCCAGCATCCTTACACTGTTCAATGCAGTATCTCTGCACACTCCCACACTGCCAATATCCTTACACTGTACCATTCAGTATCTCTGCACACTCCGACACAGCCAGAATCCATACACTGCCCCATACAGTATCTTCACACACTCCCACCCTGCCAGCATTCTTACACTGTTCCATGCAGTATCTCTGCACACTGCCATCATCCATACACTGTCCCAAAAAGTATCTTCACAGACTCCCACACTGCCAGCATCCTTACACTGTTCCATGAAGTATCTATGCACACTCCTTCACTGCCAGCATCCTTACACTGTTCCATGCAGTATCTCTGCACACTCCCACACTGCCAGCATCCATACACTGTCCCATAGATTATCTTCAGAGTCCCACACTGCCAGCATCCTTACACTGTTCCAAGCAGTATCTCTGCACACTCCCACACTGCCTGCATCCTTACACTGTACCATACAGTATCTCTGCACACTCCCACACTACCAGCATCCATACTCTGCCCCATACAGTATCTTCACACACTCCCACACTGCCAGCATCCTTACACTGTTCCATGCAGTATCTTTGCACACTCACATACTGTCAATATCCTTCCACTGTCCCATGCAGTATCTCTGCACACTCCCACACAGGCAGCATCCATACACTGTTCCATGCAGTATCTTCACACACTCCCACACTGACAGCATTCTTACACTGTTCCATGCAGTATCTCTGCACACTCCCACACTGCCAGCATCCTTACACTGTTCCATGCAGTATCTCTGCACACTCCCACACTACCAGAATCCATACTCTGCCCCATACAGTATCTTCACACACTCACACACTGCCAGCATCCTTACACTGTTCCATGCAGTATCTTTGCACACTCACACACTCTCAATATCCTTACACTGTCCCATGCAGTATCTCTGCACACTCCCACACAGCCAGCATCCATACACTGCCCCATACAGTATCTTCACACACTCCCACACTGACAGCATTCTTACACTGTTACATGCAGTGTCTCTGCTCACTCCCACACTGCCAGCCTCCATACAGTGTCCCATACAGTATCTTCACATACTCCCACATTGCCAGCATCCTTATACTGTTCCATGCAGTATCTCTGCACACTCCCACACTGCCAGCATCCTTACACTGTTCCATGCAGTATCTCTGCACACTCCCACACAGCCAGCATCCATACACTGTCCCATATAGTATCTTCACACACTCCCACACTGCCAGCATCCTTACACTTTTCCATGCAGTATCTCTGCACACTCCCACACTGCCAGCATCTTTACACTGTCCCATGCAGTATCTCTGCACACTCTCACACTTCCAGCATCCTTACACTGTCCCATACAGTATCTTCACACACTCCCAAACTGCCAGCATCCTTACACTGTTCCATGCAGTATCTCTGCACTCTCCCACACTGCCAGCATCCTTACACTGTTCCATGCAGTATCTCTGCACACTCCCACACTGCCAGCATCCTTACACTGTCCCATACAGTATCTTCAAACACTCCCACACTGCCAGCATCCTTAAACTGGCCCATGCAGTATCTCTGCACATTCCCACACTACCAGCATCCTTACACTGTCCCATGCAGTATCTCTGCACACTCCCACACAGCCAGCATCCATACACTGCCCCATACAGTATCTTCACACACTCCCACACTGACAGCATTCTTACACTGTTCCATGCAGTATCTTTGCTCACTCCCACACAGCCAGCATCCATACACTGTCCCATACAGTATCTTCACATACTCCCACACTGCCAGCATCCTTACACCGTTCCATGCAGTATCTCTGCACACTCCCACACTGCCAGCATCATTTCACTGTTCCATGCAGTATCTCTGCACACTCCCACACTACCAGCATCCTTACACTGTCCCATACAGTATCTTCACACACTCCCACACTGCCAGCATCCTTACACTGTTCCATGCAGTATCTCTGCACTCTCCCACACTGCCCGCATCCTTACACTGTTCCATGCAGTATCTCTGCACACTCCCACACGGCCAGCATCCTTACACTGTCCCTTACAGTATCTTCACACACTCTCACACTGCCAGCATTCTTACAGTGGCCCATGCAGTATCTCTGCACACTCCCACACTACCAGCATCCTTACACAGTCCCATACAGTATCTTCACACACTCCCACACTGCCAGCATCCTTGCACTGTCCCATGCAGTATCTCTGCACACTCCCACACTGCCAGCATCATTTCACTGTTCCATGCAGTATCTCTGCACACTCCCACACTACCAGCATCCTTACACTGTCCCATACAGTATCTTCACACACTCCCACACTGCCAGCATCCTTACACTGTTCCATGCAGTATCTCTGCACTCTCCCACACTGCCCGCATCCTTACACTGTTCCATGCAGTATCTCTGCACACTCCCACACGGCCAGCATCCTTACACTGTCCCTTACAGTATCTTCACACACTCTCACACTGCCAGCATTCTTACAGTGGCCCATGCAGTATCTCTGCACACTCCCACACTACCAGCATCCTTACACAGTCCCATACAGTATCTTCACACACTCCCACACTGCCAGCATCCTTGCACTGTCCCATGCAGTATCTCTGCACACTCCCACACAGCCAGCATCTATACACTGCCCCATACAGTATCTTCACACACTCCCACACTGACAGCATTCTTACACTGTTCCATGCAGTATCTCTGCTCACTCCCACATTGCCAGCATCCATACACTGTCCCATACAGTATCTTCACATACTCCCACACTGCCAGCATCCTTACACTGTTCCGTGCAGTATCTCTGCACACTCCCACACTGCCAGCATCCTTACACTGTTCCATGCAGTAACTCTGCACACTCCCACACTACCAGCATCCTTACACAGTCCCATACAGTATCTTCACACACTCCCACACTGCCAGCATCCTTACACTGTTCCATGCAGTATCTCTGCACTCTCCCACACTGCCAGCATCCTTACACTGTTCCATGAAGTATCTCTGCACACTCCCACACTGCCAGCATCCTTACACTGTCCCATACAGTATCTTCACACACTCCCACACTGCCAGCATCCTTACACTGGCCCGTGCAGTATCTCTGCACATTCCCACACTACCAGCATCCTTACACTGTCCCCTGCAGTATCTCTGCACACTCCCACAGTGCCAGCATTCTTACACTGTCCCGTGCAGTATCTTTGCACACTCCCACAGTGCCAGCATCCTTACACTGTTCCATGCAGTGTCTCTGCACACTCCCACACTGCCAGCATCCTTACACTGTCCCATGCAGTATCTCTGCACACTCCCACAGTGCCAGCATCCTTACACTGTCCCATGCAGTATCTCTGCACACTCCCACAGTGCCAGCATCCTTACACTGTCCCATACAGTATCTCTGCACACTCCCACACTGCCAGCATCCTTACACACTGTCCCATGCAGTATCTCTGCACACTTCCACAGTGCCAGCATCCTTACACTGTCCCATGCAGTATCTCTGCACACTCCCACAGTGCCAGCATCCTTACACTGTCCCATGCAGTATCTCTGCACACTCCCACAGTGCCAGCATCCTTACACTGTCCCATGCAGTATCTCTGCACACTCCCACACTGCCAGCATCCTTACACTGTCCCATACAGTATCTCTGCACACTCCCACACTGCCAGCATCCTTACACACTGTCCCATGCAGTATCTCTGCACATTCCCACACTACCAGCATCCTTACACACTGTCCCATGCAGTATCTCTGCACACTCCCACAGTGCCAGCATCCTTACACTGTCCCATGCAGTATCTCTGCACACTCCCACAATGCCAGCATCCTTACACTGTCCCATACAGTATCTCTGCACACTCCTACACTGCCAGCATCCTTACACACTGTCCCATGCAGTATCTCTGCACACTTCCACAGTGCCAGCATCCTTACACTGTCCCATGCAGTATCTCTGCACACTCCCACAGTGCCAGCATCCTTACACTGTCCCATGCAGTATCTCTGCACACTCCCACACTGCCAGCATCCTTACACTGTCCCATACAGTATCTCTGCACACTCCCACACTGCCAGCATCCTTACACACTGTCCCATGCAGTATCTCTGCACATTCCCACACTACCAGCATCCTTACACACTGTCCCATGCAGTATCTCTGCACACTCCCACAGTGCCAGCATCCTTACACTGTCCCATGCAGTATCTCTGCACACTCCCACACTGCCAGCATCCTTACACTGTCCCATACAGTATCTCTGCACACTCCCACACTGCCAGCATCCTTACACACTGTCCCATGCAGTATCTCTGCACACTTCCACAGTGCCAGCATCCTTACACTGTCCCATGCAGTATCTCTGCACACTCCCACAGTGCCAGCATCCTTACACTGTCCCATGCAGTATCTTCACACACTCCCACAGTGCCAGAATCCTTACACTGGCCCATGCAGTATCTTCACACACTCCCACAGTGCCAGCATCCTTACACTGGCCCATGCAGTATCTTCACACACTCCCACAGTGCCAGCATCCTTACTCCCTCCAGCACTGCCAGGGCTCTTTTTCTTGATAAACAATTTTATTGGTTTTCGAACATGAGAACAAAGCCAGCAGCAGAGAACATAACAGGAAGATCACAGTTTTACGCTCATTTGTTTGAATCATCACATTGCACGCGATATTGGAATGTGCAAATAATACAGACATTATGTGGGACACACATGTTAACCCACAGTACCCAGCCACTTGCCCCACACCCTCTGATGCTTCTTTGGTCATCCCCGTGCCTCATACATGGGTTTCTATTGTGTCGCACACCAGTCCTCCCCCTTCCTCCAAGACCTAATGGTGGGCGGAGTAGGCCGTTTTCAGGCAGCCGCAATGTCTCGTTTGGCCACCACCATGGCGTGTTAAAAAACAGTTTCTCATTGCGGGACCCGTCCAGTCCGTCCGTGATCCCCAGAAGTGTATGCCGCGGGTCGTGAGGGACCTCCCACCCCAAGATGTCGGTGAGTTCCTCCTCAATGCCCTTCCAGAAGCGGGACAAGTGTGGACATGCCCATACCATGTGAAAGAAATCCGCCGGCTCGTGGCCGCAGCGCGTGCAGGAGGGGGACGGGCATAGGCCAGCTCTATGAATGCGCATTGGGGTTAAGTAAGCGGCATGTAAGTAATATAGCTGGATTAGGCGGAGTCTGGCCGAGGCGGTGACCGTTTTAGGCGCCATCAGTGCGTCCCTCCAGTCTTCCTCCTCTAGCGGGCCCACCCATTCTTCCTAATGGCGTCTGAGCCGGTCGAGTGTAGTTGGGGTATTGCTGATTAGTGTGCGGTAAATACAGGAGATACCCCCTTTCCCTAAGTTCCCTAACATTATCGGGGCCTCGGGTGGATTGTACTCCGGGATCAGAGTGCCATCCGGTATGTGTGAGTGAAGGGCGTGACGCAATTGTAGGTACTTGTAGAATTGTGACGGATGTAGGGAGTATCTGGATTGTAAATCCTGGAAGGAGCGTAAGTGACCGCTGGCCCACACGTCCCCAAGCTGGGAGATCCCTATAAGGTCCCAGGTCCGAAAGCCCTTCAGCCCGCTAACCTCGCCCAGCCAAGTACCGTGCCACAGAGGTGTATGTTGGGTTAACTTTTGTGTCCAGTGGGTGTGACGCAGAGATGCTCGCCAAGCCAAAAGTGCTGTGCGTGTCACTTCAGGTAGCGTACGTGGGATGGGGCATCTGTACATCATGGCCTGGATATGGGGTGGGCCTAACTCGCTCAGTTCCAGCCTGTAGGCCGGGTCGGACCACCCCGTTAAACCAGTCATGTAGAGTGAGAAGGCGGGTCGCCAAGTAATACAAATAGAGGTTGGTCATTCCCATGCCTCCGTCAAATGGCGGGATCCGGCAGCGGGTCAGAGCTATACGGGGCCTCCGACCCCCCCAGAGGAATTTAGTGGCCATGCCATCGAGCGCCCGGAACCATGACCACGGGAAGCAAAAGGGGGTGTTTTGAAGGACATAAAGGAATCTAGGAAGGATCATCATTTTAAATAAGGCAAACCTCCCCAGGGGATTCAGGGGGAGCGCCTGCCACCTGCCAAGGTCCTCTTTCGCTTTCTTCACTAAGGGAGTGATGTTGAGAGACCAGGTCAGGTCTGGGAGTAGGGTGACCCAAATCCCCAGATATTTGAATGATTGGCACCTGAGAGGTATCGTGGATTGCCAGTCATAACAGTCCCTTGTTATGTGCAGGGGAACCAGGACGGATTTGCTGGGGTTGAGCCAAAGACCGGAGGCCTGCCCGAAGGACTGTAGGACCCGGAGACAGCGAGGGCCCGACAGAGCTGGTTCCGCAAGGAAAATTAAGACGTCATCGGCGTACAGAGCTATTTTGACTGTATCCGAGTTGGGCCACTTCCAGCCTTGGATTCGGGCATTGGTTCGAATCAGAGTTGCCAGGGGTTCCATCGCCAAGGCGAAGAGGAGGGGTGAGAGGGGACATCCCTGCCTCATCCCTCTGCAAATGGGGAACACCTCTGATAACACCCCGTTGACCAGCACCAGCGCCTGAGGCCGGGCATATAAGACCCTCACCATGTTGCGAAACTGTGGGCCGAAAACCATCTCCACCAACACGTCCTCCATGTACTGCCAGTCCACCGAATCGAACGCCTTCTCGAAATCAACGAGAAGGAGCGCCAAATAAGGTGTGAGTAAATGACGATGCGCCAAGGCCAGATGCAGACGGCGGAGGCAATGTCTAGTCCCCCGCATGGGCATAAACCCGCATTGGTCGGGGTGGATGAGCTGAGGGACATAAGGCCTCATCCGTTGGGCAAGGATATTAGCAAAGAATTTAATCTCAGTGTTGATGAGAGAGATTGGGCGGTAATCCGCACATCAGGGTGACGGAGGTTGCGTTTTAGGGAGAACAACGATCGTGGTCAGGTCTGTCTCTGTTGGGAAGGAGCCCTTTTCGAGAGCCTCTCTGAAGAAGTCTGCCAGGTGGGGGACAAGAGTGTCCCGGTATGCAGCATAGAATTCCTGCGGGAGCCCGTCTGGGCCTGGAGTCTTGCCCGAGGAAGTACGCGTGATTGCGTCGTTAATTTCCTCGCGGGTGATAGGGAGGTCCAGGGCGGCCATGTCGTCGCGCTGAGGCGGAGGAGGCGGACGGGGCCCGTGTCAAGCAAGTCAGAGAGGGAAATTTCGGACCGTTGGGCCGAGTATAGTGTGCGATAGTATGAGGCGAACGCTTGAGCCATTGCCAGCGGGGATCGGTGAGTTAAGCCATCCGGGTCTATGATTTCGGGAATGATGCGGTTGGCCCTCGGATAGGTGGCCAGCCTGTGGAGGATCCTCCTGTTCTTGTCGCCCCATCCATATACCCTGGCTATGGAGGATCTCCAAAGAAGTTTGGCAGCTTCCATGGAGAGCTGTTTGATTTCGGTCCGGAGACATGTGAGTTGCCTCTCGTGGGTGGCATCACGGTCCTCGGGGGGAGATTGCTCGAGGAGCAATGCCTGAGCTTCTCGCAGGGTGATCTGATGGGTTTGAGCTTGTCGCTGGAGTTTAAGCTGACCCCGGGCAAAGCCTCGGATGGTAGCTTCGCCGGCTTCCCAAAGGGTGCCGGGAGAGGGGACGGAGCCTGTGTTAGTGAGGAAGTACTGTTTTAGTTCCGCACCAATCGCCTTTCTAAAGTCCTTGTCTTGCAAAAACCAGGCGTTCAACCGCCACGTTGGACACGCCGAGGAGGGAGTGTCCCCAGTGCTGAGAAGAACCGGTGAGTGGTCGGAGATACCCCGGGGGAGTATACAAATGTCTTTAATCCTTTGGCAGTCAGTGGAAGGAACAAATACGACATCTATGCGTGCTTGAGTGTGGTGCGCCGCCGATGTGTGTGTGAATTGTCTGCTACGAGCGTGCCAGATTCGCCAAGCGTCGCACAGGCCCAGGGAACCCACCCAGTTCATTAGTTGTTTAGCCTGGGTAATTCTGGAAGAAGAAGCAGTGCCAGTAGTATCAATGTGAGGGTCAGGGACCACATTAAAGTCGCCCCCAACTATGGTGGTGCCCAGAGGTAGGGAGAGGAGGAGGTCGGAGGTGTCCTTCAGCGTCGGCATGAGCATGGACGGAGGCGAGTAAATGGACATGAGGTTGAGGGGTTGCTCACCCAGAGTCCCGCAGAGGGCCACATACCTACCCTGGGGATCGCAAGTAACCTGGGTGAGGACAAATGAGAGGTTACGTTTTATAAGAATGGCCACGCCCCGGGAAAACCCTGAGTGCCACACTCTATCATACCCATACCGTGCCAGGAAGGGGCAGTGGTTCCCCGCCAGGTGGGTCTCCTGCAGCAGGAGTATATCCACTGTCATACGTTGGGCATAGCGTAGGACGACGGTTTGTTTAACCCTGTCTAAGAGCCCATTAACGTTCCAGGACAGTGTACGGAGGGGAGCGTTAAAGATGGTAGTAGTGGTCATAGTTGTCGTTGGTATGAAAGGGGGAACACCCACCTCACGGTCTGCAGTGTGTGCAGGTGGGGCCTAGCGCTGGCCAGTGGCAGTATCTGTGCTGTGTGAGCGATGCAACGGAGCGTTGTGATGCGTAGTGGTGAATTCAGAGCGTGCGTCTGTACGGCTGGTGAGCGGAATGTCAACATAGCAATAACAATAATGGAACAACGGTCCCACCCCGTCCCCCTACCCCCTCCCCCGCCCTATACTTCAAAAACAGAAGCATCTGTCGTCCCAAATGCAGCAACAGTAAGAACCAAACTAAAACGCTCGGGTTCGGTAGCGTGGAGGACCCCTCCTTGTATGTGGATAAAAACAGTGTCTCAGCAGGCAAACACATGTATCAGAGCAAAAGTTCTGCCGTGGTGTCTTGTCCATGAGCCGGTGAGGGCACGTCCCCGGGTGGGGCCCCAAGGCCCGGATTCCACAGGGGCCCGCCATGCGGGTTCCAGGAAGACTCTGTCTCCGCATCATATGGTTGAAGGAAACATGTCGTCACGGGGGAGCGCCGACCCAGATCGAGGATTTCGCCACCCGGGTGTAGCCCCCGTCCGCCGCGACCATTAAAACTTCCGTTTGTCTTCCCCTCCGCTGTATGTGTCTCACCGACATACAGCAAACTAGGAGGCGACACCAGCCCCCCGTCTCATGATCCCTTCTCCATCGGTAGTCACAGGGTTGGGCTATGGGACAAGTCCGATTCCTCGGCCCTCGGTGCTTGGAGACTCTGCGGAGATGATTTTCCGGCCGAGCCGCCGGCCGATTGGTGTCTGCGGCGTGCCGGGGAGCCCGAAGAGCTGGGAGAACCACCGGCCCCACCGGCCGCCAGGCTGGAGGATCTAGAAACGTCTCTGCGGGATTGGCGCCTCCTGCGAGACTGCGGGCGCCGCCGGCGCTGCTGCTTCGGTGATGGCGGCTGTATGGGCCGGAGGCCCGGGCGCGCTGGGGACAGGTTCCGTTGGGGTCTGAGGGGACGCTCCTCCGTCAACCATGTCCAGGCAGCCTGAGGTGAATCGAAGAACTGCGTTTTGCCTTGAAAGATGACACGAAGGTGGGCCGGGAATAGGAGGCGGTACTGTAGGTCAAGGGTCCTCATCTTTTTCTTAACTTCAGTGTAAGAACGGTGTTGGTCCTGGACCACCCTGGTATAATCAGGGAAGATCATGATGGTATGATTTTGGAATCTGAGGGGTCCGAGGGAGCGAGCCTCACGCAGGATGGCGTCTAGATCCTTAAAATTGAGGATTCGGGCTATAATGGGGCAATGTGGAGCCCGGGCGAAGGTTTGGGCGCCAGAGAACGATGGGCCCTCTCCACCGCGAACCAGGAGGAGAGGGCTTCTTTAGGCATCCAGAAGGTAAGCCAAGCTTTGATGAAGTCGGACATCTGTGTTGTCTCGGCCCCTTCAGGAAAACCTACCAGGCGGAGGTTGTTGCGGCGTGAGCGATTTTCAGCATCCTCCGCGTGCCGATGAAGCTCCTTGGGGTGAGATTGTAGGCTGGAGACATGTTCCGTTAGTCGAGAGATGTCGTCCTCCGCTGTGGAGAGACGGGACTCAGCCTCCGTGAGGCGGGCAGTGGCGTTGCGGAGGTCCTGCCGGATGAGGGATACGTCCACTTTGACTTCCCCGATCTTACCCTCCACCGAGGCCTGTGATGTGCTGATCGCCTGCAAGATGGCCACTAATTCTTTACCCTGGAGAGGGGAGCCGCCCTCGCTCTGCCCCGCAGTCTCGTGATCCGCTGTGGTGAACTGGTCCATCTTAGTTTGGGTATGGGAAGTCACGGACTTGGGGTGGCGGTCCTTCCCCATGGCGTCTTAGGAACAGCAGGACCGTGAAAGTTCAGGGTCAGGGCTGGTGGTGATCTAGCAGGTACAGATCGGAAGGGCGCCCCAGTGCGAAACCTGAACTCTGTTGACACCGAGGGGCAGTGGCCCGGCGTTGGGCGCGGTCGGGAGTGCAGCCGGCGACGGGCCCTGAGAGGACTGCAGCAGGTCCGCGTGTGGGGGGAGGGGCCCTGCACCGGTTCGTGATCCAGACAGAGTTCCCCAGGTGCATCAAGACTCCCGCTGCCCGTCCAGACCACCGCTCCGCTCCTCCCCGCACCCCGTCTGGTTAGCCGGCCACCACGATGCTCTGATATTATATCCTATGCGGCCCCCAACAGGCGGTCTGCGGCAGCGGGGATGGTGTGCAGCTGGGCACTCCAGGAGCAGCGCAGGTACAGGAGGGATGCATGGGGCCCGGCCCCAAGGACCCCATGCCATTTGAGGGTTGCAGCCAATCTTACTCCCGTCACCGGTGGCCCACACCCGCAGCAGCGTCACAGGAGCTGGGCCCCTGAGACCAACAGCGGGGGCCCCTGTAATGGAGGGCCGACAACAAGCTATCCGGGAGCCGCAGGGGCAAGTCAGAGGTGGGGGGGCGGTGGAGGGGGCCCTCTCCCAGGACCCCACACCGCTCGCTGCACGCGGCTGGTTCCACCCCCCCCCCGGCGGTCTCTCGCACCAGATGTATCTCCCCAGCCAGGGCCCCCAGGCCAACAGCGTGGACTCGGGATATGGGGCCCGGCGAGGACCAGACCGGTACCGCGGGATCAGGGCAGGTGAGAGGGAGTGGTGGAGGGGGTCCCGGACCCCACGCTGCCCGACCAAGCAGCCGATTCCACCCTCCCAGCAGGCAGCCCAGAGCACGCGGGGGGCACCTCGCAGCTCAGTCCCAGCACCCCCCTGCCGCCAGGGCACTCACCAGAGCTCCAGAGCCTTTGCACACTGGATCCCGCGCGGCCACTCCAGAAGGTATGCGGGCCGCAGGTCGCCAGTTGCAGCCGGATCCTGGCTGAAGGCAGTCTCCGTCCCTGCCACCCGAAATGGCGGCCGGCACCGCAGCTACGCCGCAATGGAGCCAACAGACCAGTCTTGGTTGCCCCAGGCCGCCTCAGCCTGCATTCGGAGCCTCGCACCAGGGAGGCCGGGCCCCACGCCGGGAGCGGGGCAGGGAAGCGCCGGCAGTAGGCCGCTGAGTCAGAGTTATGGCAGGCCGGGAGAGGGAGCCTCAGGCGGGCATCATGTGGCAGCCGGTCCCCCAGCGCGCCCAGGGAGGTCCGCGGTCTGCCCTCTACGGGTGCCTCGCCATACCTCCACAGGCCTCCCCTGCAATCCCAGCCACGATGGTATGGACATGGGCCGCACACCTCCGGTGAGTTCGTGTGCCGCGAGTCAAGGCACGGGGGCCGCCATCTTGTGAGCGAGGGCACCCTGCCGGCGTGGTTAGCTCAGAAACGCGGGGTCGCGGGGAGCCCCGCGGCTGGAAATTTATGCCCGCAGTTGTAGTGATGGGCTGACAGTGAGTTGTAAGGCTGGATGGCTGCAGAGACAGGCAGATCTTTCGCGGATGACGGAGGGGACCAGGAGCACTCTTAGAATGCGACCGCCATCTTGACACGCCAAGCCACGCCTCCACTGCCAGGGCTCTTAAACCCTCTTGCACTGCTGTTGCCTGCAGCACACTCACACACTCCTAGTCTGCTGGAACCTTCACCTCTTCCTGCCAGTGTACTTGCACACTCCTGCTCTGCCGATTCATGTGATTTCAGGTGCAGAAGAGGTCTGTCTTTAACACTTCCCTCAAATGCATATAATTGATATCTTACTTACCATTAGCAAACCTCAAACCGGGACTAAAGAAATACGTTCACAGCAGCTCCAAGCTGATGGAACTCCATTGGCTCCCCTTGCTGGCCCTGACTGTCTATAAAACTAACTGCCTCCTCTAGACAGCCATCTCGACCTTTCCCCCACCTATCTGACTAACAAGCTCAGCATCTCTGTGGCGCCCCCGCAGTCAGCAGACCCTATACATCTAGATCAACATCCCTAAATGGACCTCCCAAAACCCTGCTTCAGAGCAGGACAGAGCTGAGGACGCACCTTCATTAAAGGACTATATCATGGTGCGGTAAGTGTGCACAACCCAGCTACCTCTCAAATCACTTGTTAACAGTGTCCTTGCTTTTCACCATGTTCAGTGCTCTGCTGCCTCTGGCTAGGTTAGTGTTATGCATTATCAATCAGCCACGCAGCTTTAGTTTTGTGCATTCCATCAATCCATGCATCCATCAATCCATTCATCCATCCATGCAGCCATCCATCCATCCACCAATCCACTCATCCATCCATCCATCAGCCACACACTTTTAATTTAGTGTATTCCAGGGCCCTCATCCATCAGCCAAGCAGCTTTAGTTTAGTGCATTTCAGAACACCCATCCATCCATCCGTCCACCTGTCCATCCATTTATCCGTCTAAATGTTTACCCATCCATCCATCAGCCATGCAGCTTTAGTTCAGTGCATTGCGGAACATCTTTCCTTCAGCCATGCAGCGTTAGTTAGGTGCATTCCAGAACATCCATCCATCCATCCATCTATCTATCCATCCATCCATCCACCATGCAGCTTCATTTCAGTGCATTACAAAACAGCTATCCATCCATTAGCTGCACAGCTTTAGTTTAGTGCATTCCATCCATCCATCAATCTATTCACCCACCAATCGATCCCTACATCCATCATGCAGCTTTAGCTCAGTTCATTCCATCCATCCATCCATCCACCCAAACACCCATCCATCCATCCACTCACCAATCCATCCACCCATAAATCCATCCATCCGCCCATCCATCCCTCCATTCACCCATCCATCCGTCCGTCCATCCATCCATCCAATCATCTATCCATCCATCCATCCATTGATACATACATAGCCATCTATCCAGCCATCCATTCGCCACACAGCTTTAGTTTAGTGCACTCCAGAGCATCCATCCATCCATCAATCCACCAATTCATCCATCCATCCACCACACAGCTTTAGTTCAGTGCATTCCAGAACATCCATCCATCAGCCATGCAGCTTTAGTTCAGTGCATTGCGGAACATCTTTCCTTCAGCCATGCAGCGTTAGTTAGGTGCATTCCAGAACATCCATCCATCCATCCATCTATCTATCCATCCATCCACCATGCAGCTTCATTTCAGTGCATTACAAAACAGCTATCCATCCATTAGCTGCACAGCTTTAGTTTAGTGCATTCCATCCATCCATCAATCTATTCACCCACCAATCGATCCCTACATCCATCATGCAGCTTTAGCTCAGTTCATTCCATCCATCCATCCATCCACCCAAACACCCATCCATCCATCCACTCACCAATCCATCCACCCATAAATCCATCCATCCGCCCATCCATCCCTCCATTCACCCATCCATCCGTCCGTCCATCCATCCATCCATCCAATCATCTATCCATCCATCCATCCATTGATACATACATAGCCATCTATCCAGCCATCCATTTGCCACACAGCTTTAGTTTAGTGCACTCCAGAGCATCCATCCATCCATCAATCCACCAATTCATCCATCCATCCACCACACAGCTTTAGTTCAGTGCATTCCAGAACATCCATCCATCAGCCATGCAGCTTTAGTTCAGTGCATTCTAGAACACCCACCTATCCATCCATCCACCCATCCGTCGGTCCACCTGTCCATCCATCTAACCATCTGCCATGCTGCTTTAGTTCAGTGAATTCTGGAACATCCATCCTTAAGCCATGCATCTTTAGTTTAGTGCATTCCATAAACACCCATCCATCCATCAAGTCAGCCAGCCATCTATCCAACCATTCGTCAGCCACACAGCTTTAGTTTAGTGCATTCCAGAACATCCATCCACCACA
Source organism: Calotriton arnoldi (assembly GCA_963921515.1). Lineage (NCBI taxonomy): Eukaryota > Metazoa > Chordata > Amphibia > Caudata > Salamandridae > Calotriton > Calotriton arnoldi. The sequence continues at coordinate 208,315 of CAWUFW010016817.1, forward strand.
CAGTTTTATTTTAGTGCATTCCATCCATCCATCCATCCGCCATGCAGCTTTATTTCAGTGCATTCCATCCATCCCTCCATCCATCCATCCACCCATCTATCCATCCACCCATCCGCCATGCAGCTTTATTTCAGTGCATTACAGAACAGCTATCCATCCATTAGCCGCATAGCTTTAGTTTAGTGCATTCTATCTATCCATCCATCTATCCCCATCCTTCCATCCACGCATCCTTCCACCCACCCACCCATCCATCCATCCACCCACACATCCATCTATCCATCCATCCATCCATCCATCCAGTCAGCCAGCCATCTGTCAGTCACACAGCTTCAGTTTAATGCATTCCAGAAAATCCATCCATTCATCCATCCATCCACCACACAGCTTTATTTTAGTGCATCTATCCATCCATCCATCCATCAGCCATGCAGCTTTAGTTTAGTGCATTCTAAAATATCCATCCTTCAGCTATGCAGCTTTAGTTTCGTGCATTCCAGAACATCCATCCACCATAAACTTTTAGTTCAGTGCATTACAGAACATCCATCCATTCATCAATTGGCCATGCAGATTTAGTTCAGTGCATTACAGAGCATCCATCCTTCAGCTCTGAAGCTTTAGTTTAGTGCATTCCAGAACATCCATCCATCCGCCATGCAGCTTTAGTTTAGTGCATTACAGAACAGCTATCCATCCATTTGTCTCACGGCTTTAGTTTAGTGCATTTTATCCATCCATACATACATATATACATCCCTCCATACATACATACATACATACATCCAGTTAGCCAGCCAGCCATCTATCCAGCCATCCATCAGCCACATAGCTTTAGTTTAATGCACTCCAGAACATCCAGCCATCCGCCCATTCATCCATCCATCCATCCCCTATGCAGCATTAGTTTAGTGCATTTCAGAACACCCACTTATCCATCCATCCATCCGTCGGTCCACCTGTCCATTCAGCCATTCATCCATCTAAACATCCATCCATTCATCCATCGGGCATGCAGCTTTAGTTCAGTGAATTCTGAAACAGCAATCCTTCAGCCATGCATCTTTAGTTTAGTACATTCCAGAACACCCATCCATCCATCCTTCCACCCACCCAGTCAGCCAGCCATTTGCCAGCCACACAGCTTTAGTTTAGTGCTTGATATTGTCTGTTTTCTCCATTTTCCTTTCTGTGCCCCTCGCTGCCCCATGTGCGTTGTGCTTGATATTTGTCTGTTTTCTCCATTTTCCTTTCTGTGCCCCTCGCTGCCCCATTTGCGTTGTGCTTGATATTTGTCTGTTTTCTCCATTTTCCTTTCTGTGCCCCTCGCCGCCCCATTTGCGTTGTGCTTGATATTTGTCTGTCTTCTCCATTTTCCTTTCTGTGCCCCTCGCTGCCCCATTTGCGTTGTGCTTGATATTTGTCTGTTTTCTCCATTTTCCTTTCTGTGCCCCTCGCCGCCCCATTTGCGTTGTGCTTGATATTTGTCTGTCTTCTCCATTTTCCTTTCTGTGCCCTCGCTGCCCCATTTGCGTTGTGCTTGATATTTGTCTGTTTTCTCCATTTTCCTTTCTGTGCCCCTCGCCGCCCCATTTGCGTTGTGCTTGATATTTGTCTGTCTTCTCCATTTTCCTTTCTGTGCCCCTCGCTGCCCCATTTGCGTTGTGCTTGATATTTGTCTGTTTTCTCCACTTTCCTTTCTGTGCCCTCGCTGCCCCATTTGCGTTGTACTGTAATTTGTCTGTTTTTCTCTCCCCTTGTACTTTGTGCCCCCGCTGCCTCTCGCCATTCCCGCCGCTGCGTCCCCTGCGGCCCTGCCCCCCTGACTGCCCATTCGCTGCTCCTCCCTCCCACCTCCCCATAAATGGCGGCCGCTGCGCGGTCACGCGCGCTGAGCGCGCCGAAGGCGCGCCTAAGGCAAGCCCGTCTGCGCCCGTCCGCGACTGGACCGCGCCCAGCGCCAGAACCCCTGGATCCCACCGATGCAACACTACTCGACGGACCTACGACGCCGCCACCCTCACCGCACTCAATGCCGGCCGGAACCCTGCCTGCTACCGAGCCTCACCGAGACGCACCCACGGACCCTTCACCTGCCAAACCTGCCGATTCACCTGCCCCCGGACGTGCACCACCTCCGCCAAGTCGAGCACCAGCAGCAACCACCTGAAATGCATCCTGGTGAACACCCGCTCCATCCACAGGCACGCCGTAGAACTCTGGGACCTGCTCGACGCAACAGCACCGGACATCGCCTTCCTCACCGAAACCTGGATGAACGCCTCCTCAGCGCCCGACATCGCCATAGCCATCCCGGACGGATACAAGATCACCCGGAGGGACCGCATCAACCAGACGGGAGGAGGCATCGCCATCGTACACAAGAACACCATCCGCATCTCGACTAACTCCGACGAGACCTTCACCGCCGCCGAACACCTACACTTCCAGATACACACTGACCCCAAGACCACCCTCCGAGGCACCCTCATCTACAGACGCCCGGGACCACGCACACTATTCAGCGAAGACATCGCAGACTTCATCAGCCCGCACGCCATGCCCTCCGCCGACTACATCCTCCTAGGGACCTCAACTTCCACCTGGAGAACAACAACGACAGAAACACCACCGCCCTGCTGGACAACCTCGCCAACCTCGGACTCAAGCAACTGGTAAACACGCCCACCCACTACGCCGGCCACACGCTTGACCCCGTCTTCTCTTCCAGCAAGCACATCTCCTTCAGCCACGCCACCGGACTCCACTGGACCGACCACAGCTGCGTCCACTTCAGCTTCAGAAAGACTGCGACCCACCACCACCCGCAACAGGCTCCCCGCCGGAGCTGGAGCAAGATCACCGCCGAGCAGCTCACCGCCTCCCTCAGCCAGAACACACCCACCAACACAACGGACCCAAGCGAAGCAGCCAGCAACCTCGCCAAGTGGCTGACCGCCTGCGCCGACGACCTCGCACCACTAAAAACCTCCCAGCAGACCCGGAAGCAAGAAAACCCCTTGGTTCACCAACGAACTCAAGGAATCCAAGAAGAACTGCCGCACTCTCGAGAAAACCTGGCGACTCGACCAGACCACAGACAACAGGACCGCCCTCAAGCACGCCACCCGCAAACACCACCAGCTGATCCGTGCCACCAAGAAGTCGGCACTCAAAGAACGACTGGACAACAACGCCCACGACAGCAAGGAACTTTTCAGCATCGTCAAAGAGTTCTCCAACCCCAGCGCCGGAAACAACGACATCACCCCTCGCAAGACCTCTGCAACTCACTCGCCGCGTTCTTCCACCGCAAGATCACCGACATACATAACAGCTTCGACGCACAAACCACGCACCCTACCGCCGAGACCAACGCCCGCCACCACCACCCTCTGCAACTGGACCCCGATCAGCACCGAAGACACCACCCGCACGATGAACTCCATCCACTCCCGGATCACCAACCGACCCCTGCCCACACCACGTCTTCAACAAAGCCGACACCACCATCGCACCCCATCTCCGGGACGTCATCAACTCCTCCTTCCACACCGCCACCTTCCCGGAGAGCTGGAAGCACGCCCGAGCTTACCGCCCTCCTGAAGAAACCAACGGCGGACTCCACCGACCTCAAGAACTACCGTCCCATCTCGCTCCTTCCGTTTCCGGCCAAAGTCATCGAGAGACCGTCAACAGACAGCTTGCCGCCTTCCTCGAGACGAATGGATCCCTCGACCCCTACGCAGTCCGGGTTTCGGGCCAACCACAGCACCGAGACCGCCCTTATCGCAGCCACCGACGACATCAGAACCCTAACCGACAACGGGAAACAGCAGCCCTCATCCTCTTGGACCTCTCCGCGGCGTTCGACACCGTCTGCCACCGCACCCTAGTGAAGCGCCTCAGCAACATCGGAATCCGAGAGAAAGCACTGGAATGGATCATCTCGTTCCTCGCGGAAGAACCCAGAGAGTCCGCCTCCCCCGTTCAGATCCGAGGCCACCGAAGTCATCTGCGGCGTTCCACAAGGATCCTCACTCAGTCCAACCCTCTTCAACGTCTACATGAGCCCCCTCGCAGCCATCGCACGCCAACACAACCTCAACATCATCTCCTACGCCGACGACACCCAGCTGATCCTCTCCCTCACCAACGACCCCACCACCGCCAGAGCCAACCTACACGACGGGATGAGAGACGTCGCCGACTGGATGAGGAACAGCCGCCTTAAACTGAACTCAGACAAGACAGAAGTCCTCATCCTGGGCTCATCACCATCCGCCTGGGACGACTCCTGGTGGCCCCGGCCCTGGGCACCGCGCCCAAGCCAACGGACCACGCACGCAACCTGGGCTTCATCCTGGACTCCTCCCTGTCGATGACCAGACAAGTCAACGCCGTCTCATCTTCGTGCTTCAACACCCTGCGCATGCTCCGCAAGATCTTCAGATGGATCCCCACTGAAACCAGGAAGACCGTCACCCAGGCACTCGTCACCAGCCGACTGGACTATGGGAACACCCTCTACGCCGGAACCACAGCCAAACTTCAAAAAGACTCCAGCGCATCCAGAACGCCTCTGCACGACTCATCCTGGACATCCCCGACACAGCCACATCTCCGGACACCTGAAAGACCTGCACTGGCTCCCCGTCAGCAAGAGAATCACGTTCAGACTCCTCACCCCACGCACACAAGGCCCTCCACGACCTGGGCCCAAAGTACCTCAACGACCGCATGACCTTCTACACGCCCACCCGCCAGCTACGATCAACCAGCCACGCCCTCGCCACCGTACCACGCATCCGCAGAACCACCGCCGGAGGAAGATCCTTCTCCTACCTGGCAGCCAAGACCTGGAACTCCCTCCCCACTCACCTTCGGCGAACCCAGGACCATCTCTCCTTCAGGAAGCAGCTCAAGACCTGGCTGTTCGAGCAGTAACTTACCCCTCCCCCAGCGCCTTGAGACCCTCCCGGGTGAGTAGCGCGCTCTATAAATGCCGTGATTGATTGATTGATTGATTGATTGATTGATTGATAGTGCATTCGTCTTTGAATGGGCAGACAGTGCATCGCCACCTAGCCCTCATCGAAGCCCAGTTCTATTACTGCATCGCAATTATCTCCAAGTAAAGATCCATTTTAGCAGCTGCAACCTAACTCCCTCAAGGTCCGCAATTGCAGCGACTTCCAGGCTCCATCCGAGCCTCCATGCTCTCCTTGACCCCGCCCGTAATAATATACGAGGCACTATAAAATTCAGGCTTGTATTATACCCATCCTGATGATGATCCTAGTATTGTTTTAAAAGGATCGAAATGTCGTCGACTTGTTTGAACAGCATGCACATTAATCCAATGTGATAAAACAAGTGCATTAACTGTTTTCTCTAAGCTTGCCCTAATTATACGTATTTTCCACAAGCTACCTTTGTCTTGCCTGAAATGTTTCTGTCCAAATGTAATTGTTTTGTGTATGTGTAGGGCGCAGGATTGTGTCCCACTGTATTGTTGTGCTCCTATTTGTTTCTGCATTAATAATTCATTAAATTGATTGTCCGGCTGGACATCATCAATATAGCACTGACTCAAGTCTATATTAATCACATCATTATTGTGTCTTTCAAGGACCATTGTTTTCGTATAAAACTGACACCCAAGGTCCTTATCTACCTTGTGGGTTCCCTTGTTTGGTTTAAAATATTTCCAGAACATCCATTCATCCATCCACCACACAGCTTTATTTTAGTGGATTCCATCCATCTATCCGTCCACCTGTCTATCCATCCATCCATCCGCCATGCTGCTTTATTTCAGTGCATTCCATCCATCCATCCATTCATCCATCCATCCATCCATCCATCTATCTATCCATCTATCTATCCATCCACCCATCCCTCTATCCATCCACCCATCCATGAATACCTCCAGTCAGCCAGCCATCTATCCAGACATCTGTCAGCCACTAAGCTTTAGTTTAGTGCATTCCAGAACATCCATTTATCCATCCACCACACAGCTTTATTTTAGGTGATTCCATCCATCCATCTATCCACCTGTCCATCCATCCATCCATCCATCCTTCCGCCATGCAGCTTTATTTCAGTGCATTCCATTCATCCATCCATCCACCCATCCATCTATCCATACACCCATCCATCTATCCATCCACCCATACATGAATCCATCTAGTCAGCCAGCCATCTATCCAGCCATCTGTCAGACACTATGCTTTAGTTTAATGCATTCCAGAACATCCATTCATCCATCATCCACACAGCTTTATTTTAGTGCAATTCAGCCATCCATCCATCAGCCATGCAGCTTTAGTTCAGTGCATTCCAGAACATCCATCCTTTAGCTATGAAGCTTTAGTTTAGTGCATTTCAGAACATCCATCCATCTACCCATCCATCCATCCATCCATCCATCCAGCATGCAGCTTTAGTTCAGTGTATTACAGAACAGCTATCCATCCATTAGCCTCACAGCTTTACTCTAGTACATTCCATCCTTCCATCATCCATACATCCCTACATACATGCATACATTATAATTCCAGATAACAGAGCACAGCACAAAGAAAATTCAAACTGGTGATCAAACAACCAGTAAGGTATTTAATACATAAAATTTAAGGACAAATTCCAAAGTCTTGACACGTTGATGGTGAAAAATATAACAATGCGTAGATGTTGAAATAGCACAGCCAACACGTGTTTCGTCGTCAAGCGACTTTTTCAAGGCTTAAAATGGTACTCGTAAGTTTAGGGTAATATTAGAACCAATCCAATTTATTTAAAATCAGCAATCAGAGTAAGTATGCAAATTTCATGAAAAATCCAGACGGCAGCAAAAGACCAGATAGTCATTCAAAAACAACGTAATTCAGGTTGAGATAAACGTCTTGATAAACGTTTCCCAACACATAGTATCAAGATTCAGATGTTCATGCGAGCATCAATCCGACCCCGTCCAGGTCAGATTACAGCATCCGCTATTTCGCAGTGTCGGTAGCCGCCATAAACAAAAACGTTTTCAACATCTACGCATTGTTATATTTTTCACCATCAACGTGTCAAGACTTTGGAATTTGTCCTTAAATTTTATGTATTAAATACCTTACTGGTTGTTTGATCACCAGTTTGAATTTTCTTTGTGCTGTGCTCTGTTATCTGGAATTATATTGTATGATATGTGTGGAGGAATTTGTTATTCCTCCCCATATTGAGTAGCATTGTGGATGGCACAGTGCTTAACATTGAGCACGCGAATGGACTTTTTCTGTGCCTTACTTATGCAAACTATGCGGAGGTGCTGACTGTTGCTTAACTAAAACCACTGCCATCATTCTTTGTTTAATACATGCATACATCCAGTCAGCCAGCCAGCCATTTAGCCATTTGTCAGCCGCACAGCTTTAGTTTAGTGCATTCCAGAACTTCCATCCATCCACCACACAGCTTTATTTTAATGCATTCCAGAACATCCATCCATCCACCACACAGCTTTAGTTTAGTGCATTCCAGAACACCCATCTATCCATTCATCCATTCATCCATCCAGCCACCTATCCATCCATTCTTCCATCCATCCTTCCATTCATCCACCCACTCATCCATCCATCAATCCACCACACAGCTTAGGTTTAGTGCATTCCAGAACACCCATCTATCCATTATCCATTCATACATCCAGCCATCTATCCATCCATTCTTCCATCCATCCTTCTATCATCCAGTCAGCCAGCCATCTATCCAGCCATCCTTCAGCCACACAGCTTTAGTTTAGTGCATACCAGAACACCCATCCATCCATCCACCGCACACACAGCTTTAGTCCAGTGCATTCCACAACATCCATCCATCAGTCATGCTGCTTTAGTTTAGTGCATTCCAGAACACCCACCTATCCATCCATCCATCCATCCGTCCACCTGTCCATCCATCCTTCGGCCTTGCAGCTTTAGTTCAGTGAATTCCGGAACATCCATCCTTCAGCCATGCATCATTAGTTTAGTGCATTCCAGAACATCAATCCATCCAGTTAGACAGCCATCTATCCAGCCATCTGTCAGCCACACAGCTTTAGTTTAGTGTATTCCAGAACATCCATTCATCCATCAACCACACAGCTTTATTTTAGTGCATTCCATCCATCTATCCATCCATCCATCCGCCATGCAGCTTTAGTTCAGTTCATTCCGGAACATCCATCCTTCAGCCATGCAGTTTTAGTTTAGTGCATTCCAGAAGACCCATCAATCCATCCACCATGCAGCTTTAGTTCAGGACATTATAGAACAGCTGTCCATCCATTAGCTGCACAGCTTTAGTTTAGGTCATTCAATCTATTCATCCGTCCCCCTGTCCATTCATTCTTCCATCGTAATCACCCATCCATCCATCGATCAGCGATGCAACTTTAGTTCAGTGCATTCCGTTCATCCACCCATCAGTCATGCAGCTTTAGTTTGGTGCATTTCAGAACACCCATCCATCCATCCATCCATCCATCCATGCATCCATCCAGTCAGCCAGCTATCTATCCAGCCATCCATCAGCCATCCATCAGGGAAGAGGTGTGGCGCCACGGCCAGGGTGACTGACGCTGGAATCTGGGGCTCACGGTTCGATCACCGGCGGCAGGTCAGCCCAGCACCATGTGACTCTGGGCAATAGCTTGCTTAATCTTCCCGACAGCCCCAGCGCCGGGATGCCTTCGGGTAGCTGTTCGCGCTTTACAAATACTGGATTTACATTTACATCAGCCACACAGCTTTAGTTTAGGTCATTCAATCCATCCATCCGTCCTCCTGTCCAGCCATTCCTCCATTTAATCACCCATCTATCCATCCATCAGCCTTGCAGCTTTAGTTCGGTGCATTCCAGAACACCCACCCATCCATCCATCCATACATCCATCTATCCATCCTCCTGTTCATCCATTCCTCCATCTAGCCATCCATCAGCAGTGCAGCTTTAATTTAGTTTATTCCAGAACATCCATCTATCCGTCATGCAGCTTTAGTTTAGCGTGTTCCAGAACAGCTATCCATCCCTTAGCCACACAGTTTTCGTTTAGGGCATTCCATCCATCCACCCATCCATCCATCCATAAAATAGCAATGCAGTTTTTGTTCAGTGCTTTTCGCAACATCCATCCTTTAGCTATGCAGCTTCAGTTTAGTGCATTCCCGAACATCCATCCATCCATCCTACATTCCATCCATCCATTCACCCATCCACCCATCCATCCATCCATCCACCCATCTATCCTTCTATCCATTCGCCAAGCATCTTTAGTTCAGTGCGTTACAGAACACCTATCGTTCCATTAGCCATACAGTTTTTGTTGAGTGCATTCCATAACTTCTATCAATCCATTCATCCATCAGCCATGCTGCTTTAGTTCATTGCATTCCAGAATATACATCCAACCATCAGCCATGCATTTTTAGATTAGTACATTCCAGAACGGAGCACTCCAGATGTTGGAAGGCTTGTTGGCTAATGAGATATGCCCTTGCTGAGTATAGGGTCCTGTTATGGGCACAGTGGAGTGCTAGTTTTTGTATAGATACTTCCTTTACACGACGACCTTCAACAAGACTTTAACACTGCATCTCAGAATCCATGTATGAGGGTTCTCATCAGTTGACTACTCCCTTAGGCTTGCTGAGAAGCTAATTTTCTTTTCTTTCATTATATTCCCCAATAAAACAATACTTCCAGTGTGATTGGAGGCTACTTCAAGGTGGTATAAAGCACTTTGCAAAAATCTAATATTAATATATATATATATTATCTACTAGCGGTCGCCAGTAGATAGTTATAGTTACAACCTATTATCCATAGGAAATCCGCGACATTCTATTTGAAATAACTCTCTTGCCGGTTGACATATCTTCGCAAAATTTTCAAACTTTGTGGGCGCTCCGGTCCGCTCCTACCCTGAAAGTCTCGGGATTCGTCAAGCGGGGCCGAGAAAAAGGGGGTCCCAAAACGCGTTTTCCCCATGCAATTTTCCATAGGAAACTTTAGACACGGCTACAGCCCGAACTGCTGAACGGAATTACACCAAATTTGGCAAAGAGGTAGTTCTTGGTTCAGAAAGAACCCTTTTTGTTAAATGGTGTAAATCCGTTCAGTAGTTGCTGAGAAAATGAAAAGTAAAAAGATATATATATCTAGGGCCGCGGATCCTCCCGAGCACGAGCTTTATGTTAATTGGCTGTCAACACTCCAAATCAGGAAGTGTTGGCAGCCATTTTGTCCTCGGTAGAACCGAGGGACAGAAACAAGTGCGCAAAGCGCACAAAGGGGGCAGGGTAGAAACACCCTGACCCCTAGGTCTGCTCAGGGGTCCCACAAGGACCCCTGGGCAAAAAATTTTTTTTTTTTAAAAATCGGCAGGATGCGCTCAGGGAGCGCGAACCCTGCCGAAAAAAAAATCGAAGCGCGGTCTCCCGCGCTTTGATGTAATTGGCCCCGGGAGGCCAAGTCCCGGGGCATGCTGGGGGTTAATTTTATGTGTGGGGGCCTCTAAGGGCCCCCAAGCCCCGGGGACCACCACCCCCGGGGCTTTATGTAGAATGGTGCGGGAGGGCTCTGAGCCCTCCCGCAGCCCCGGGGACCACCACCTCCCGGGGCTTCTTTTTAATTAAAAACCTGTGTGGGGGGCTCCAGCCCCCACACGCCCCGGAGACCACCACCTCCCCGGGGCACTAAGAAAAATTACAATGGGGGTCCGTTTTGGACCCCCAGAGCCCCGGGACCACCACCTCCCGGGGCTGTGCACTGAATGGGAGGGGGCCGCGCGGCCCCCTCCTGGAGCTCCTTGATGGCCCTGGGGACCACCACCCCCAGGGCCGGCTCCTGCAGTGTCCCGGGGTGCCTACCGGGACACTGCTGTTTGCAATGACAGGACGGGAGCCACCCCTGTCATTGCAAACTGCTTTGGATATTGGAGATATCCTCTTCCAATATCCAAAGCCGATCACTTTCACATGGGGAGCAGCATGTTAGCTGCTCCCCATGTGTAAGCAATGCCGGCTCCCTTAGGACACGGGGAGCCGGCGGGACTGTGGGGGATTGGGGACCCCCCACAGTCCCCAATGAGAGGGCCAGCCCCGGGGATGGGGTCCCCGGGGCAAGTAGTGGCTCGGGAGGGGCCATGCGGCCCCCTCCCCCCAAAAAAAAAAAAAAAACGATCGGGCCCGCAGGCCCCGCCCCTTCCTTCACCACTCTGCAAACGCGCCCCTGGCGCGTTTGCAGAGGGGAACGAATTCCCTTGAATACTGGGGGTCCCTGGGGCCAACTAGCCCACCAGGAACCTCCAGTATGCGTCAGGGGCTGCCTTGCAGAGAGGTGTACAGAGGCCACGCCCCTTTACACCTCTCTGCAACGCAGCTCTATGGCGCTTTTGGAGGTATATGGTGGGCTAGTTGCACCCCAGGGACCCTCAGGATTCAAGGGAGTTAATCCCCCGACTTAAAACGCGCCACGGGCGCGTTTGCACAGTGGTGAAGGGAGGGGCGGGGCTTCAGGTGACATGTGTGCAAACAGGCCCCGTGGCGCGTTTTAAGATGGGGAATTAAATCCTCTTCAATCCTGAGGGTCCCTGGGGCCAACTAGCCCAACAAGTACGTCCAGAAAGCGCCACAGAGCTGCGTTGCAGAGAGGTGTAAAAAGGGTGTGGCCTCTGTACATGTCTCTGCAACGCAGCCCCTGGCGCATACTGGAGGTTCCTGGTGGGCTAGTTGGCCCGAAGGGACCCTCATGATTCAAGGGGACTTAATCCCCCAACTTAAAACGCACCACGGGGCGCGTTTGCACAGATGTCACCTCAGGCCCCGCCCTCCCTTCACCATTGTGCAAATATTCCTCTAAAATCAGCCGAAATCCGAATTCCGATTTACTCACCTGTTATCAGGAGAGACCTCAGTGCTGCATCTTTCAGCCCAGTACTGATCCTCAAAAGTAATTTTAACCGTACTTACCGGTAACTTGAATTTCCTTCATAGGCTAACATTGACTGGTTTCACTTGGAAATTCTTCTAAGTGTGGAGTTTTGGAACTGTAAAATATTCCTCTAAAATCAGCCGAAATACAAATTCCGATTTACTCACCTGCTATCAGGAGAGACCTCAGTGCTGCATCTTTCAGCCCAGTACTGGTCCTGAAAAGTAATTTTAAACGTACTTACCGGTAACTTGAATTTCCTTCATAGGCTAACATTGACTGGTTTCACTTGGAAATTCTTCTAAGTGTGGAGTTTTGGAACTTTAAAATATTCCTCTAAAATCAGCCGAAATACGAATTCTGATTTACTCACCTGTTATCAGGAGAGACCTCAGTGCTGCATCTTTCAGCCCAGTACTGATCCTCAAAAGTAATTTTAACCGTACTTACCAGTAACTTGAATTTCCTTCCATAGCATATCATTGACTGCTTTTTGCTGAAAAGTTTCTAAGTGTTGATTTTTGAAACATACAAATATTCCTCTAAAATCAGCCGAAATCCGAATTCAGATTTACTCACCTGTTATCAGGAGAGACCTCAGTGCTGCATCTTTCAGCCCAGTACTGGTCCTGAAAAGTAATTTTAACCGTACTTACCAGTAACTTGAATTTCCTTACATATGCTAACATTGACTGGTTTCACTTGGAAATTCTTCTAAGTGTGGAGTTTTGGAACTTTAAAATATTCCTCTAAAATCAGCCGAAATACGAATTCCGATTTACTCACCTGTTATCAGGAGAGACCTCAGTGCTGCATCTTTCAGCCCAGTACTGGTCCTGAAAAGTAATTTTAACCGTACTTACCGGTAACTTGAATTTCCTTCATAGGCTAACATTGACTGGTTTCACTTGGAAATTCTTCTAAGTGTGGAGTTTTGGAACTTTAAAATATTCCTCTAAAATCAGCCAAAATACGAATTCCGATTTACTCACCTGTTATCAGGAGAGACCTCAGTGCTGCATCTTTCAGCCCAGTACTGATCCTCAAAAGTAATTTTAACCGTACGTACCAGTAACTTGAATTTCCTTCCATAGGATATCATTGCCTGCTTTTTGCTGAAAAAGTTTCTAAGTGTTGATTTTTGAAACATACAAATATTCCTCTAAAATCAGCCGAAATCCGAATTCCGATTTACTCACCTGTTATAAGGAGAGACCTCAGTGCTGTATCTTTCAGCCCAGTACTGGTCCTGAAAAGTAATTTTAACCGTACTTACCAGTAACTTATATTTTCTTCCATAGGAATCCATTGTCTGGTTTTCAGCAGAAAAGTTTCAAAGTGTCGATTTTCACAAACTACAAATATTCCTTAAAAATCGCCTGTATGACTTAAACGCATTCTTTCAACTGTTTACAGGAGATGCACCAGTGCTGGATCCAGGATCCAACACTGAGTAAGAAAAAGTAACGATAACAGTTTTTACCTGCTAAGTGAATTTCCTTCCATAGGATAACATTGGTGATTCTATGAGAAAAAGTTTCTAAGTGTCAACTTTTAAAATACAATAATATTCCTTAAAAATCACGACTGTAACCAAAACGCTTTTACTCAACTGTTTACAGGAGATGTACCAGGACTGAATCTAGGATCCAGTCCTGTGGTTAGAAAAGTAATCCATAAAGTAACTAATTGCATTTAACTAGAAATTCACATTGAGCTGAATGTTGCATTGTGTTTGAAAATGTGTTGCCCATTGCAACAACTGTAACTACTGTACTTAAAAGTCTATTGCCTATGTGCAAAGTATTTAAACTAAAGTAATTCATTCTGAGAAAGTATTTTTTGTAATGTAATGTATAATGTAATTACAATGTAATTTAAAAAATAAAATATGTAAAAGAAATTGTTTCTAAAAATGTAGTAAATCAGTATGAAAAAATTAATATAAAAATTAATACATTTAAAAATTGTCATTTAAAAACCTTTGAAATTCACTGAAAAAACCGTAGGTTTCAGGCACGTTATAGTTACAAATTAGCATTTTAAAACCTTTGAAATTCACTGAAAAAACCATAGGTTTCAGACACGTTATAGTTAGAAATTAGCATTTAAAAACCTTTGAAATTCACTGAAAAACCAGAGGTTTTAGGGACAGTTATAGTTAGTTGGACATTGCACTCGTACAAAACCCGTGAAATTCCCCCGTTATAGTTAGTTCAGCTAACTATAACTCGCGCCCGCAATGCACTGCTGATGACGTCACATATTACATCACTCATGACATGGTCAGTGACATCACTGATGACATCACTGATGACATCTCAAATGACATCACTGATGACATCATCCACGTGATAATCTGATGCAGCTCCTCACACCCTAATATAACCTTTGATACACCCAATCTAAATTACAGAGTGCCATTCGCAAAACCATAGACACTCCAACACCAATAACTACATACCCACTCACTGATTCTTAGGTCTACACACACACATCCACTCACTCACCCGTACAGTCACTCATACTTATGGTCACTCAGTACAGGACTATCATATGCACTCTTACTCCTATATAGACACTCAAACACCGCCACTCATCCATAGAGGTACTCACACACCTAGTCAGTCATGCAAATAATTAAACACACTGCCATTTGCTCACCTATACAGTTATACACACACCAGCTCACTTAATCATACAAATACTAGCACATTGTTACGCTCTTATACAATCACTGATACAAGCACACACTCATCCATACAGCCACTATCACAATCACTCACTCTCGCTTATAGCTATTTATATACTCCAATACACATATATACTGCCTTTCACATATTTAGTTACTCACACATGTACCACTGGGACATACATTCACTCACTAACACACTCTTACACACACTTACCCACCCATACAGTCTATCACAGATGCACTCTTGAAACCATCCACCAAGTGAATCACCCACTCACACATCTATGCACAGTCGCACACACCCCATCCACACAAACACTCAGGCACCCATACAGATACTCATAGAACCAATAAATAACCCATATAGACACTCATGTAGCTATTCGCAAATCCATGCATCCACTTACACACCAACAGACGGATACAGACATTCACACAGTTTAGTCACTAACCCATGCATTCAGTAAGATACGTTTAATCACTCACTTGTAGTTAGTCACGCATGTACTAAATCATCCATTCAGACACTTATACACCCACTCATTCTTCAATACGCCTTTCCCTATATATATTAAACATATTTAAACTTTACAGAAACACACAGTCACTGGATGATGTCATCAGTGATGTCATTTGAGATGTCATCAGTGATGTCATCAGTGATGTCACTGACCATGTCATGAGTAACCCTGGGCGTAGTTCGCGAAGTAACGCTTCGCGAAGCTACGCAAAGTGCAGTTCGCACTACGCGAGCTACGCGTAGCACTACGCGAACTGCGTAGTGCGTGTTCGCAATGATTGCACAGTGCCGGATGCTTGTCCGCACTGTGCAATCATTGAAAACGGCATCTTGCACAGTGCGAGCTGTCTTTTACTGCCGCTCGAGTAGATTTTTACTCGAGCGGCAGCTTTCTCAACGCGGACTGGTAGTTTCTCATCGCGAGCGGTCGCGAGCATACGCGACCACTCGCAATGAGAAACCTGACCTCCCCGCGTTGAGAATCTCGCCGGGAGGTTTATTTTCCATGCTCGCGATCGGCAACTTGATGTTGCTGATCGCGAACGAGGAAAAAGTCTCGCCGGGATGTCATTTTGCTTGCTCGCGGTCGCCAACTTGACGTTGAGGACCGCGAGCAAGCAAAAAATGACCGCTGCACTACGCTACGCTACGCTACGCGTGTTCGCACTGTGCTACGTGCAATTCGCGTAGTGCGAAGTAGCGCAAACTTCGCAAACTACGCGAGCGTAGCGTAGTTTGCCGCCCAGGCCTAGTCATGAGTGATGTAATATGTGACGTCATCAGCAGTGCATTGCGGGGGCGCGAGTTATAGTTAGCTGAACTAACTATAACGGGGGAATTTCACGGGTTTTGTACGAGTGCAATGTCCAACTAACTATAACTGTCCCTAAAACCTCTGGTTTTTTCAGTGAATTTCAAAGGTTTTTTAAATGCTAATTTCTAACTATAACGTGTCTGAAACCTATGGTTTTTTCAGTGAATTTCAAAGGTTTTTAAAATGCTAATTTGTAACTATAACGTGCCTGAAACCTATGGTTTTTTCAGTGAATATATATATATATATAAAACCAGGATCCCAAAGAACGACCACGGTGGGCCAAACAAGGGCACAGACTCCAGTTGAAGATGCAATAAAGAGAATTTATTGTCTTAGCATGTCAGGATGACGCGTTTCGACCACAAGCCTGTGGTCTTGATCACATAGTGCGCTAAGGTGAGAGGCATACAATTTATAGTGACATGAGTGACTTTACTATGTTCATAGTGACAAGGCAGAAAATGTTACACTTTTGCAGCATGTAGTAAAACATCTTGTCATACAGTGATGACTAGGCGCAGCAAAGACAAGTAGTTTTGGTAGCAGGCATAGAGAAAAGACTACCCCTCTATATGTAGATGTAGATGGCCATATGTTCTGTAACATCAGTTGTGTGTGGCAGACTAGAAGGTAAGCTCGTGTAATGGCGGTGCTGACTGCATTGTAAAAGATAAAAAAATGCTAAATAAATGCAAGATTTGGGTTTGAAGCCTCCCAAATTATGTCTGATGGAAAACAAAATTAAACAGTATTCCTCATTAATCGTGGGTGTGTGAATACATCCTAGAAACCATGAATGCCATGTGGCACAATTAAATGTGGGAGGAATCCGGTGTACCATCGTAACTAGGAGGGGAACAATGTATAAAACCCATTCATGTTAGTAAAAGCGTGTGGAAGCCAATGCCAAAATCTCTGTATCTGTCAGCGCGCAACTAATGCGGTTGTATATTGTAAGCTTAGTGCTGGTGCGGAAGAAGGGCCTAGATGTTGCTGGAATTTAATCTTAACATGTTGAGGGCTGAGCCTGATGTATGGAAATCGAGTCAACTGCCAAAAAATATGTCAAATAAGTGAAAAAATGCTATAAAGTGCAGTCACTTATGTGTAAAGTTAGAAATGAGTGCATAATAGTGGGAAAACTTAGTGTTGGTGCTGTGAGATGTGGTGAAGACAAAAATCCAAACAGTCGCTAAAGGAATAGGCGTGATTGGAGCAGAATAGTTAAAAACTGTAGGGGGATGGGAGCACACTGCTTCACCTCCCAACACAGTTCGCCCCTTTGCATCCTGGTAAATGCAGTTCAATTTAAATGCTTACTTGAAATTTTGCAGAGTGTTTCACCAAAGTTGGTGCAGGTTAGTGCTGTTAATCTTCTAGACACATGTGTTTCTGGATTTTATCCTTCATCAGTAGAGAAAAACGAAATTCATCTGGGGTTTGCTGAGAGCTGCCACAATCCTCTCAGGTCTCTATACCTCTCCTGGCGCACAGGTGCATCTCCAAGAGCTCGTCAGCTCAGTGGCTCAAGGGAGCCTTTTTAAACAGAAGGGGGATGGGAGCACACTGCTTCACCTCCCAGCAAAATACAAAGTAAGCATGCACTACAAACTGCATTTACCAGAATGCTAAGGGGCGAACTGTGCTGGGAGGTCAGCAGTGTGCTCCCACCCCTTCCTGTTTAAAAAGGCTCCCTTGAGCCATTGAGCTGATGAGCTAGTGGAGATGCACCTGTGCGCCTGTGAGAGGTACTGAGACCTGTAAGAATTGTGGCAGCCTGCTCAGCAACCCCAGAAGAAAATCGTTTTTGATCTCTACTGATGACGGATAAAATCCAGAAACACATGTGTCTAGAGATGACAGCACTAATCTGCACCAACTTTGGTGGAACACTCCAGCAAAATACAAAGTAAGCATGCACTACAAACTGCATTTACCAGAATGCTAAGGGGCGAACTGTGCTGGGAGGTCAGCAGTGTGCTCCCACCCCTTCCTGTTTAAAAAGGCTCCCTTGAGCCATTGAGCTGACGCAGCTAGTGGAGATGCACCTGTGTGCCTGTGAGAGGTACTGAGACCTGTAAGAATTGTGGCAGCCTGCTCAGCAACCCCAGAAGAAAATCGTTTTGATCTCTACTGATGACGGATAAAATCCAGAAACACATGTGTCTAGAGATGACAGCACTAATCTGCACCAACTTTGGTGGAACACTCCAGCAAAATACAAAGTAAGCATGCACTACAAACTGCATTTACCAGAATGCTAAGGGGCGAACTGTGCTGGGAGGTCAGCAGTGTGCTCCCACCCCTTCCTGTTTAAAAAGGCTCCCTTGAGCCATTGAGCTGACGAGCTAGTGGAGATGCACCTGTGTGCCTGTGAGAGGTACTGAGACCTGTAAGAATTGTGGCAGCCTGCTCAGCAACCCCAGAAGAAAATCGTTTTTTGATATCTACTGATGACGGATAAAATCCAGAAACACATGTGTCTAGAGATGACAGCACTAATCTGCACCAACTTTGGTGGAACACTCCAGCAAAATACAAAGTAAGCATGCACTACAAACTGCATTTACCAGAATGCTAAGGGGCGAACTGTGCTGGGAGGTCAGCAGTGTGCTCCCACCCCTTTCTGTAGTTAAAAACTGTGTTTGTAGTGGATTAAAAACTGGACATCTAACTTAAAGTCAGCCGACTTCTAAAAAATGTCAAATTGGCGAAATTCTCAGAGCGCAAGACTGGAGTGAATATTGTAGAAGGACACTATAAGAAGTTATAAAAAGTTATAAAGGTCTTCACTGATGTTTAATCCTGCCGGGGCCTTAGTGTTGAGTTCTATTATGTATTTCGACTCCAGTTGTCTCAACAATTTCTCTCTGTTGCCACCCTCGTCTGAGTGGCGGAATGCTATCAATGACGCAGTATTTAAGGTGGTCTAAGTTGTTCTGGTGTGTCTCTTTGAAGTGCCTGGCGACAGGGTATGTCGGGTCACTGTTGACAATGGCTCTGATGTGTTGCAAAATCCGTAGGTGCACTTGGAGCGTAGTGCTCCCTACATATTTTAGTCCGCACCTGCAAGTAAGAATGTACACTGCGAATTCTGTTCTGCATGTGAGTTTCTGTTGTATCATTATGGGTTTGCTTCTGAATTCTGCCGAGATTTGGGTGGTGTTAACTCCAAATCTGCAGGCCCTGCAACTGCTGCATTTACGAAAACCTTTAACATTAGTTAACCAATTGGTGTTTTGGTTATTTCAGGGCTGTTTCTGACTATAGTGTCATGCATGGACCAGGCTCTCCTGTAGGTGATGTCAGGCCTAGGGGCAACTATGGGTCCTAGTGTGGAGTCTGTTTTGATAATGCCCCAGTGTTTGTTGAAAATGGATTTGAGTGCTCTTGACTCAGTGTTGTGAGTCATGATGACGTGTGTAGTTACATATCCCTTAGTGGCCAGGTCCGCTTGAGTGTCTGTATCAACAGTGGTCTCTGCGGATGTGTTCTGTAGTAACAGCTCTCTGGGAAATGAATTGGCTTTGGTGATTGCAGCAGTGATAGTCTTATCAGTGTAACCCCTGGCTTTGAATCTCAATTCAGACTCCAATTGGCATTTGGCTAGGTCTGTGGGATTGCTGCAGATTCTGCGCAAGTGCAGCATTTCTCCGTATGGAATGCCAGCTATAAGATGTTTTGGGTGAAAACTGGTGGCGTGAAGGGTAGAATTACCTGCAGTGATTTTTCTATGGAGGGTGGACTGTAGTGTGTTGTCTGAAACATAAAAGTTTACATCTAAAAATTCTACAGTGTCAGTGCTGATGGTGGCATTGAACTCCAAATTTAAATCATTACAGTTGATATCATTGATAAATGATTTAGCACTGTCCATAGAACCCCTCCATACCACAAAAACATTGTCTATGTAACGTAGCCAGCAAAGAATGTTGTTGGACCAGGCTTCAGAGTGCGTGACCTGGAGGACCCGCTCCTCCCACCAGCCCACATGAAGGCAGGCGTAGCTGGGGGAAAAGCAGGCCCCCATAGCCACACCCCTGAACTGCTGGTATATCTTGTTGTTAAACATAAAATAGTTATGCTGTAGGCACCACTCAATAAGAAACATGATGAGCTCATTATGTTTATAACAGTGGATAGGTCGTTTGGTCAAAAATTCACGGCATGCATTCAGTCCATCAGGGTGAAGGATGCTCGTGTAGAGCGAGGTTATGTCGAGGGACATCAGGATACAGTCTGGTGACCACGGAATGTTTTTGATTTTAAGCAGGAAATCACTAGTGTCTCTCAAGTATGTAGGTAGTTTGGTGAAGTGCTCTTGTAAGAAATAATCCACATATTTCGATATGTTTTCGCAAAGGCTTTTGCGTGCCGATATAATAGGCCTGCCAGGTACCGGCGATGTTTCCTTGTGTACTTTAGGCAGGAAGTACAAAATTGGTAATACAGGAAATTCATTGTTCAGAAATTTGAACTCATCTTTGCTGAGAGCGCCTTGAGTCCTGTAATTGTTTAAGCATCTTTTGAGTTCTTTGCCACTAGCGATCACTTCCTTCATGTTGGTAGGCCTGTAACATGTGTCATCATTCAGGTGTCTGTGGGCTTCTTCCATGTACATGTCTTTAGGCCATAGGACGATGTTACCTCCTTTGTCTGATTTGTTAATGATTATATCAGTTCTGGCTTTGAGTTTACTCATGAGGTCCATATATTGTTTGTATTTGAAATTCTTTTTGCTTTTTGCACAGATTCTTCGTTTGTGCAAAATCTTTGTATTTTAAGTCGAGTGGCGTGCCCACCTATGCATGTACAAACTAGGGGTGGGCCATAAACTCCACTCCGCAGGTGTAGTTCACTGAGTTTTGCCCACTCTGCGCTTCGCTTGATGATCGGAGGTCCGAAAAAGCTCCACCAACTGCCACGTGTTAAGTTGGCGAGCACGAGCGAGAAAATTGAGCTCTAGAACTCCTCCCAGCGGTCACAGCAGGTTGCTACTGTTTGTGTTGAGAAAGATGCAGCTTGAGTAGAAAATCTACTCGGACAGCTAAAAGAAGCAACTCCCTCTGGTGCGAGACGTGGTGCTGTTCACGCTGATTTTACAGCATGGAATAAGCTCCCAGTGCTGAAAATCAGCGTGAGCAGCTCAACATGCCGAATTCCACTACTCGTGGACCTCCACAGAATCTCGCTGAGTTTTAAGTAACTCAGTATTCCGCGGACGTGGGGAATTCTGTGATGTGAAACTCCGCGAGTTACGCCCACCTCTAGTAGAAATCCACAAAGATACCCTTTTGAAATGAAAAGAGAGCTTTGCTCTCTTGTGGCTGCATGATAACAAATCCTTTATTGTTGCTGAGGAACGATCAACATGTTTCGGCTTTGAAGAAAAACCTTATTCACGATCCATCATTTTGATGAGCCCATAATTTAAATGAAACCGGACCCAGGTTGCTTGTGTTCCAGTTCAGGGAGAACCTGGCTCGGCAGTTTGGGCTGGACTGTTCCCATTAGAGCAAGGTCTAGACTGATTTCCATATGGCTGAGTCCAAACCGGGGTGGCGTGGTGGGCGAAAAAGATGAATTGGGATGTGGCCCAAGCAATTGCCAGTAGCTGAGATTAATTAAAGCATTCCTTCCATCACCTTGTTGTTGTTGAAGTTGATGCCCTAAGTGCGACCGGTATGCCTGGACATGGGTCCCGTATTTATTGTGCCACTGGAATCAAGCTATACCTGTCTGAAGATCTCATAATAAGGCCGAAACCGGTCTTAGGTTGCTTGTATTTCAATTAATCAAGGACTTGGCTTGGCAGTTTAGGGTAGACTCTTCCTATTGGAGCAGGGTCTAGACTGATTTGCATATGGCTGGTTCCAAGCTGCAGAGACTGTTTCTTGTCCAGGCCCTGCACCCAACCCTCACCATACAGCCAACCCCCCTTCTGTACATGGTCAAAGGCCACTGGGTCTGGCTTCCGCTCAACCCTTACATATCACTAACCAATGCTAAGCCTGGAATTTGGCCATGCACAGCAGAAGTTGGCTACAGGGATTGACATTTTGCCAGGACGTGCACACAACACCCCCCATGTGCAGCCAACCTTCAGCCATACAGATCTAAAACACATTGCTTTTCCGCTTTAAATTTATGTTTTTTCAAGTGATTTTGGGTACCACTGTACTTTTGTGGTAACCACCTCGTAAGCCCCTCGGTGATGCGTGCACAGTACTACGTTATCATGAGTTGGAACCCTGCAACAGGGGTACTGTAACAGTACTGCAGTACCTCATGGGAGGCCTGTGCAGGGTCTCACAATATTAATCGCTATGGGGCGGTGGTCCCTTGGGCCCTCCTCCCACCACTGGCTGTGCTGGGTCCCACAATATTAATCACTAAACCGGGGTCCCTTGGGCCCTCCTTAAACTCCCTCCACCCCACAATTGCAAAGAGTCAGGATGTTAATACCCTACTCCTCTAAGCCCTTTCTAGAAAAAATGTTTTCAGAACATGGGGACCGAGTCCCCAAGACCTGTAGTGTCTGCAGTAGATATCGGTCCTGATATCACTAAGTTTTCCATGAGATTAACCCCTTCATGACCACCCTTAGCACATCTTTAAATGCAAATTTCTCAAAAACTACTGAACGTATTTACTCCAAACAGCTAAAAGCCATGCACAGTGGTGGCTGGCCACAGGGACCTGAACCCAACCCCGTGTGCGGCCATCCTTTCTTGTGCACGTTTTTCAATCATGCAAAACAGGGATTGGCCACAGGGCCTGGCCTTCTACCTGGTGCTGCACTCAACCCCCTGCCTCCTCTGCACACAAGAGTACAGTGGTACTTGCATTCCCGAACTGGAAACTATTTTTATAAAAGCAAGCCATGACTTCTGAAGGAACTGGCATTGCCTTTAAATGACTTAATTCTCCAAGGGTAAGTATTACAAGGACACAACTTGCTCTTTGAGAATCAGTTGCCATCCCAACTCAGGGTAGAAACTAGTAAATAGTTTGCAACCTTAGTTGTGGTAATAAACAATTGATACACATCTTTGCAGCTCCTAAGTGGGAGAGAGATCCCTCCCTTACTTGCCCACTCCTATTTCCGACTTAGAGAGGGTAGTAAAAGTTCTTTTACAATCGGAAAGACTTTTCTGACTTTTTTACATTGATAAACATGATTTTGTGAATCGCAGGATTTGTGACCGCAGTATGCATTGTATGTAAGGCCCATTCTTTTTAATTTAATGACGTTTGGAACACAGTCCAGCTGGTGAAATTAATTGCTTTTCAAGTGTGTGAATAAGCTGTTAAGCAATAACTGTGACAGTCCCACACACACAGCATTTTCCCATTTACGCATTGTGAGATTTCCCTGAATTCAGTACTAAACATGTTTGTGCTTTGTATCATGCTGCTAGCATTTAATGAAATCCACTCGTTTCTATTTTCAATCACACTGTTAATTTTGGCAATGTTCAAACACTCTCTCATCTCTTTTCATGTGTATCCAATACATTAAATTCTTTCCACTTTGAGATCACTTTGAAACTCATTTTGCAGATATCTGGGCCACCTTACAGCTTGGCAATTAGTGTCCTTGTTTCTTCAGTATGTTTTCCTTTGCCGCCACTCCTACAACCTCCTGCACAGCTGGTGCTCTCACAACCTTGCCCACAGCCTGCATTCTTAAAATCTTATGGTCTGCCGGCACTCCTACAACCCCTGACACTGCTGGTGCTCTTGCAACCTCTGGCCCTGCTGTCACTCTTACAAACCATGGTACTGCTGTCACGCCTACAAACTCTGGCACTGCACAAACCCTTACAGCCTTGCCCACTGCCTGTACATGTTTACAATCTCATGCCCTACTAGCACTCCTGCAACCCCTGACACTGCTGGCACTCCTACAACCTCCTGCATTGCTGATGCTCTCACAACCTTGCCCACTGCCTCCATTCTTAAAATCTCATGGTCTGCTGGCACTCCTACAACCCCTGACACTGCTGGTGCTGTTGCAACCTCTAGCACTGCTTGGACTTCTAAAACCTCCAGCACTGCAGACACTCTTACTACTTCTGGAACTGCTGCCACTCCTAGAACCTTGTCCACTGTCTTCACTCTTACAATTGCATGCTCTACCAGCACTCTTAAAACTTCTGCAACGCCTACAACCTCTGGCACTGCTGGCACACCTACAACCTCTGGCACTGCTAACACACTTACAGCCTTACAGCCTGTACATTTTTACAATCGCATGCCCTGCCAGCACTCCTACAACCCCTGACACTGCTAGCACTCATAACCTACCCCACTGCTGACACTCTTGCAACCGCCACCACTGCTGGCACTCTCACAACCTTCACCACTGCTGGCACTCTTACAACCTCCACTACTGCTGGCACTCTTACAATCTACCCCACTGCTGGCACTCTTACAACCTACCGCACTGCTGGCACTCTTACAACCTCCCCCACTTCGGGCACTCCTACAACCTCCACCACTGCTGGCCTTCTTAGAACCTCCCCCACTGCTGGCACTCTTTCAACCTCCACCACTGCTGGCACTCTTATAACCTACCCCACTGCTGGCACTCTTACAACCTACCCCAATGCTGGCACTCTTACAACCTCCCCCACTGCTGGCACTCCTGCAACCTCCACCACTGCTGACACTCTTGCAACCTACCCCACTGCTGGCAATCCTGCCACCTCCCCCACTGCTAGCACTCTTATATCCTACCCCCCTGCTGGCACTCTCGCAACCGCCACCACTGCTGGCACTCTCACAACCTTCGGGAAACATCCATTACAATGCAGTCATTACAATGACCTACCTTTACAACGCAATTGTTACAACGCAACTGCCTTTACATCGCATGCCATTACAATGCATGCCATTACAATGCATGTCACTACAGCGCATGCCATTACAACACATACCATTACAACGCATGCCATGACAACGCATTATAAGGTAAGTAATGGAGATTTTTTTAGTATTAGGGTGGGTATGGGTTTTGGGGTACATGGGAATAGTAATTTTTACCCCTACACTATCCAACACTTTCCCTACTGTTGCACTCACTAGAGTGGGAATAGTAATTTTACCCCTACACTATCCAACACTTACCCTACTGTTGCACTCACTGTAGTGGGAATAGTAATTTTTACCCCTACACTATCCAACACTTACCCTACTGTTCTCCTAAAGGTATTATGCATTGTAATGGTATGCGTTGTAATGGTATGCGTTGTAATGGAATGCGTTGGAATGGTAGTTTTAAAAATGCGTTGTAATGGCATGCGTTGTAAAATCATGCAATGTAATTGCAGTTGTGATGTAAAGACTGCATTGTAAAAGCATGCGTTGTAATTGCATGTGTTGTAACGTCATATATTCCAAACTTCACCACTGCTGGCACTCTTATAACCTCCACCACTGCTGGCACTCTTGCAACCTCCCCCACTGTTTGCACTCTTGCAACCTCCCCCACTGCTGGCACTTTTACAACCTCCACCACTGATGTCACTCTTTTAACCTACCCCACTGCTGGCACTCCCACAACCTCCACCACTGCTAGCACTCTTATAACCTCCACCACTGCTGGCACTCCTGCCACCTCCACACATTGCTGGCACTCTTAAAACCTACCCCACTGCTGGCACTATTGCAACCTCCCCCACCGCTAGCACTCTTACAACCTCCACCACTTCTGGCACTCCTGCCACCTCCACCACTGCTGGCACTCTTATAACCTAACCCACTGCTGGCACTCTTGCAACCTCCCACACTGCTGGCACTCCTGCAACCTCCACCACTGCTGGCACTCTTACAACCTACCCTACTGCTGGCACTCTTACAACCTGCACCACTGCTGGCACTCTTACAACCCCCACCACTGCTGGCACTCTTACAACCTACCCCACTGCTGGCACTCTGGCAACCTCTGGAACTGCTGGCACTCTAACATCCCCCAGCACTTGTGAAGCTCTTACAACCTCTGTCCCTGCTCTTACTCTTAAAACCTCTGGAACTGCTGGCACTCTTACAACCTTGGCCACTGCCTGAATTCTTGCATCCTCATGACATGCTGGCACACCTACAACCCCTGATACTGCTTGTACTTTTGCAACATCCAGCACTGAAGGCACTCTTACAACTTCTGGAACTGCTGGCACTCCTGCAACCTTGTCCACTGTATTCAATCTTACAATTTCCTGCCCTACCAGCACTCTTACAACCTCTGGCCCTGCTGTCACTCTTATAACCTCTGGCACTACTGGCATGCCTACAACTTCTGACTCTGCTAGCATTCTTACAACCCATGGCACTGCTGGCACTCTTACAATCTCATGCCCTGCTGGCACTATTAAAACCTCTGGCACTCCTACAACCTCCAGTACTGGTGGCATTCTTACTCTTCCAACCTTTCCCACTGCCTACACTCTTACAATCTCTGGTCCTACTCTCACTCTTCAAACCTCTGACACTGCTGGCACTCTTGCAACCTCCGGAACTGCTGGCACTTTTACAACCTCTAGCACTTGTGGAACTCTTACAACTTCTGGTCCTGCTCTCACTCTTTAAACCTTTGGCACTGCTGGCACTCTTACCACTTCTAGCACTTTTGACACTCTTCCAACCTTACCCACTGCCTGTATTCTTACACTTTTATGCCCAGCCAGCACTCCTACAACTTCTGACACTGCTTGTGTGCTTGTAACCTCTAACACTGCAGGCACTCTTCCAACCTTGCTAACAGCCTACACTCTTACAATCTCATGCCCTGCTAACAATTTTACAACTGTGGAACTGCTGGCACTCTTACAACCTCTGGCAATGCTGGCACTCTTACAACCTCCAGCACAAGTGGCACACTTATAACCTCCAACACGGCACTCTTATAACCTCTAGTACTTGTGGCACTGTTACAACCTCTGGTCCTGCTGGCGCTCCTACAAACTCTGGCACTGCTTGCACTCTTACAACCTCAAGCACTTCTTGCACTCTGCAACCTCTGGAACTACTTGCACTCTTACAACCTTTGTCACTGCCTGCATTCTTGCAATCTCATGCTCTGCCAGCACTGCTACAACTTCTGACACTGCTTGTGCTCTTGCATCTTCCAGCACTGCAAACAGTCTTACAGCTTCTGGAGCTGCTGGCACTCTTACAACCTTGTCCACTATCTTCACTCTTACAATTTCATATCCTACCAGCACTCTTACAACCTCTGGCCATGATGTCACTCTTACAACCTCTGACACTGCTGGCACGCCTACAGCTTCTGACACTGGTAGCACTCTAACACCCCCTGGCACTGCTGGCACTTTCACAATCTCATGCCCTGCTAGCCCTATTGAAAACGTCTGACATTCCTACAACCTCCATTACTGGTGGCATTCTTACAACCTTCACACTGCTGCCACTCTTATCACTTCTGGCACTGCTGGCACTCTTCCAGCCATGCCCAATGTCTACACTCTTATAACCTCTTGCATGGCTGGCACACTTACAACCTTGGCCACTGCCTGCATTCTTACAGTCTCATACCCTGCCAGCACACCTACAGCTTCTGACACTGCTGGTACTCTTGCAACCTCCAGCACTGCACAGTCTTACAACTTCTGGCACTGCTGGCACATCTACAACTCCTGGCACTGCTGGCACTCTTACAAGCTGATGTCCTGCTGGCACCATTAAAACCTTTGGCATTCCTACAACCTCCAGTACTGGTGGCATTCTTACAACCTTCACACTGCTGGCACTATTACAACCTACGAACCTTCTGACACTCTTACCCCCTTCGGCACTGCTGGCACTCTTCCAGCCATGCCCAATGCCAACACTCTTACAAACTCATGCCCTGCTGGCACTTTTTCAACCCTGGCACTGCTGGTACTTTTACAACCTCCAGCACTTGTGGAACTCTTACAACCTCTGGTCCTGCTCTCACTCTTCAAACCTCTGGTGACCAGCCTCGCCCTCGCCACAGTCCCCCGCATCCGGAAAACGACCGCCGGCGGCAGATCCTTCTCCCACCTCGCCGCCAAGACCTGGAACACCCTCCCCACCAACCTCCGACAGACCCAAGACCTACTGGCCTTCAGAAGACTCCTCAAGACCTGGCTCTTCGATCAGTAGCAGCACCACCCCCCTCTTCTCCCAGCGCCTTGAGACCCTCGCGGGTATGTAGTGCGCTTTATAAGTGACATGATTGATTGATTGATTGATTGGCACTGCTGGCTCTTCTACAACCTCTGGCGCTGCTTGCACTCTAACCACTTCTGGCACTTCTGACACTCTTACAACCTTGCCCACTGCCTGTATTCTTACACTCTTATGCCCTGCCATCACTCCTACAACTTCTGACACTGCTTGGGCGCTTGTAACCTCCAGCACTGCAGGCACTCTTCAAACCTTGCCCACTGCCTACACTCTTACAATCTCATGCCCTGCTAGCACTTTTACAACCCTCGCACTGCTGGCACTCGTACAACCTCTGGCACTGCTGGCACTCTTACAACCTCCAGCACGAGTGGCACTCTTACAACCTCCAGTACTTGTGGCACTGTTACATCCTCTGATCCTGCTCTCACTCTTCAAACCTCTGGCGCTCCTACAACCTCTGGCACTGCTTGCACTCTTACCGCCTCTGGAACTGCTCCCACTCTTTCAACCTTGCCCACTGCCTACACTCTTATAATCTCATGCCCTGCTGGCATTTTTAACACCCTGACACTGCTGGTGCTCTTACAACCTCTGGTCCTGCTCTCACTCTTAAAACCTCTGGCACTGCTGGTGCTCCTACAACCTCTGGCATTGCTTGCACTCTTACCACCTCTGGCACTTCTGACACTCTTACAACCTTGCCCACTACCTGTATTCTTATCATCTCAAGCCTGGCCAGCACACCTACAACTTCTGACACTGCTTGTACGCTTGCAACCTCTGGCGCTTCTCACACTCTTACATCCTCCATAACTGCTGGCACTCTTAAAACCGTGCCCACTGCCTACACAATTTCATGCCTCAAAGGCACTGTTACAACCTCTGGCACTGCTGACACTCCTTTAATCTCATGCCCTGCTGGCACTATCCAAACCTCTGGCACTGCTGGCACTCCTACATCCTCTGGTACTGCCGGCACTCTTACATCTCCACATTGCTGGCACTCTTACCACCTCGGCATTGCTGAAACTGTTGCATCCTTACCCACTGCCTGCACTGTTACAGTACAAGTTCTGTTAGCTCTCTTACAACTTCTAACACTGCTGGCACTTTTAAATTATCATGCCCTGATGGCACTCCTCCAACCTCTGACATTGCTGGCACTCCTACAACCTTCAGCACTTCTCCCACTCATACAACCTCCAGGACTGTTGGAACTCTTAAAATGTTTCCCATTGTCTGCACTCACAATCTCTTGTCCTGCCAGCTCTCTTACAACTTCTGGCATTTTGGCACTCCCAGAATCTAATGCCCTGATGATACTCTACTAACTTCTGACATTGTTGGCACTCCTACAACCTCCAGCCCTGCTGGCACTCTTACAACCTCCAGCACTGCTGGCACTCTTACACCCTCCAGCACTGTTGGCACTCTTACACCCTCCAGCACTGTTAGCACTCTTACAATGTTTCCCACTGCCTGCACTCTTACAAACTCATACCCTGCCAGCACTCTTACAATCTCTGGCACTGCTGGCAATCTTACAGTCTCATGCCCTGCTAGCACTTTTACAATGTCTGGCACTACAAGCACCCGTAGAATCTCTGGACCTGCTGGCACTCTTACAACCTCCGAAACTGCTGGCACTCTTACAACATTGCTGACTGCCTGCATGCTAACAATGCCATGCCCTGCCAGCACTCTTACAATCTCCGACACTGCTGGCACTCTCCCATCCTTGTCCACTGCTGCACTCTTACAACCTTATGCCCTGCTGATACTCTTACAACCTCTGACACTGAAGGCACTCTTGCAACCTCCGGAACAGCTGGCACTCTTAGCACTTCATTGGTCAGTGCATGTCAGTTTCACTTTCACTTTGTGTGTTTGTCTCATCGATGGAGCATGGACCAAGTACTGAATCATTTCTTTATTAGAGTCCTTCCGCTGCTCGTGGTCAAATTGAGGCCCTTTTTAAAATCTTTTTTCTCTACTGCTCTGTTGCTTGTTGTCGCTGTTCCTTCCGCCCTGTTGCCACATCCTTCCCCGTTCCTTGTTGCTCCACTCCCTCTCACCCTGTTGCTTGTTGCCCCGTCTGTCTCTTCCAACCCCCTCCAGCACCATTACGTGTTTATTTTTTCACCAATCAGAGTCTAAGGAAATTTGTAGTGATCCGCACCTGCAATGTAAGAACGTTTTTGTGTTTCCTTGTTTTACTACCTGAAGGTTTTAATGTAGGTGGTAAAAAGATTCAAAACACATGCTCTTCAGCTGCAGCAAACTGTGTCGCGTGATAGGCTCCTTGTGGGATCCATTGGAGCCAAGGAGCAGGCTTAGTGCTTTTCTTTTTCCTCTGCAACGGCTCAAATTAAGCATTTGTGGGCACATTGAAGTCATTGACACAAAACAACAAGTGGCTATGCCTCATACAAATGCACATCTATTAGGGCTATTTTCCGGAAGAGAATGTGGTTAGCAAATAGTATGTTGCGGTGATTTCAAGTTAACAAACCCACCAGCCACTTGGAGGGTGTACACTCTAGAGAAAACTCTAGGTAAATACCTATTGACATACACAAGTACCGAGGCACACAAAGGTAGTCCATATAATAACACAGGTTCGTAACCATAAAAGTAGTTCAGAAGAAGTCCAAATAGAACTTTCTTTCTTTTTATTTTCCAGTCTTTTCGTATAAAAAATGGACTCAATGGCAGCCGACACGTGTTTCGTCCTATGGACTTTTTCAAGGCAAGCAGAAATGAGATGTAAAGGCGAGCCGGGATGAATCAGAAGTAACTGGTCCCAGTAACATCTGAACTCCCTAATATATTTCTGAGAAGTGTTCTTAAAAGGCACATTGAAGAGCAGGACCATCATTCTCTCTGATCACCAGTGACAAGGCTCCTTTCTGCTTCTAGCAGCGACCGGAAATGGAAGAGAACCCTGTGTTGAGAATATTCTGGTAAAAATGAAATTATACCCTTTTTCTACTTCTCGCACAGGCCATTTTTACAGTAGGCAGCACTGAAATCGTTCAACAGCTTGGTGTGGCATCTCTGGTTTGAGAACAATGGCTCCCCATGCTATCTTGTAACTTTTCTGGAAACTCTTCCATCAGATGCAACTATGATAGTGCTTGCAAAAGCATAAACTTGTCCTTGCAGCAGAAAGTTCCATGCATTTGAGAAACACATTCTTTGTCTGTATTTTCTATTAGGGAGGACCACCATGTGGTGTGTATGTGGGTGGGTGATGGCTCCACACCCTGGCAGAATCAGAGCATGTGGTGCAGTGGTTAATTTGTAAAAAAAAATAAGTGCCGGGGCTCTGGTCAGGAGACAGATTGAACCAGCCCATTTCTCCTGTTAGTGCCTGTTAGAACTGGGGGGCCTCTAGTTGGCAATGGTATACACCTTTGACCAAATAGGGACCCTTGCTTCTAGTCAGGGTAAGGGGGATACACTACTAAAATAACCCCTGCTCACCCCTTGGTAGCTTGGCACGAGCAGACAGGCTTATCTCAGAGGCAGTGTGTTAAGCAGTTGTGAACACATACAGTAATACAGTGAAAACACTACAGATGGACACCACACAGGTTTTATAAAAATAAGTATTCTTTATATAGACTTAACACAAGACAATAAACGACAAAAATCCACAATACTGTAATCAATAATAATTCTTCAAGATGGTAGAAATGGTTCAAAAATAGGTTCTTCACTTAAAAGCAGTCTTTAGCAACAGATAACCCCAACTGGAGTTATCATGACGTCGAGGTTAAAGAAATCCCAAAGTACGGCGCCGACCGCGAGGTGCGCGGCGTCGGGCCCGGAGTCAAAACAGACCCACAAAGAACAGTACCTTGGAAAAGCGAAAACAAAGACAGCTCATGGCGTCGGGGAGGTGCAGCGTCGTTGGTGCTGCGGCGTCGGTTCCTTGCTTCGGGGGAGATGATGCGTCGGGACCTGGATGCTTGCGCAGGCAGGGGAGGCGTCGGTTCCTGACCGGAGAGGAGGTGACGTCACGATGGCGCCGAAACCACTGTTCCGTACGATGTCACGATGTCGATCGATTCTTGACCACCCACGTCGACGATCGGCTCCGCGATGATGTCGGCTTCGGAGTCGATGCGGCACAGCAGCAGGCGTCGGGCCGGCGTCGCAAGTCGGAGCAGCGCTCACGGCTATGGCAGGCTTACGATGTCGTTCGCTGGCGTCGATGTGGCACGGCGGCCGGCGTCGGGTCTACGTTGCAAGTCGGAGCAGCGCTCACGGCTTCGGTGCAGATGACGGCGTCGCTCGCCGGCGTCGGTGTTGCAAATTCCTCTGTAGCAACTAGAACAGCAAGTTCCAGAGGCAGGCAAACAGAAGGGGTGAAGTCTGGTATCCCTGAGACTTCGGTCAAGAGGCAAGCTCAACTCAAGCCCTTGGAGTAATATTCTGCAAGATGGTGAAAGTTCTTTAAAAGTTCCTTCTCCTCTCCTTGGCACTGAAGACACCACTGTAGGCCAACCCAGCAACACAGCACACTGGCAGGGGGGCAGTACAACTCCTACAGCTTCCTTTGGTTCTTCTCCTTGGCAGAGGTTCGTCTTGTTGTTCCAGAAGTGATCTAAAGTTCTGGGGTCAGGGCCCCAATATTTATACCCCTAAATCCTTTGTCCTCTGAAGGCAGAGGGGCCTGTACCTAGTCCAAACCAGTTCTGTGTCAGTCCTGGAGCACTTTGTTTACAGGACTCCTTCTTTCCTTTGACAGTGTGGGCCAGGGACATCAGACGCACCACAGGAGGTGGAGCCAGCATTGTGGAGGGAAGGCACAGCCCTATTCAGGTCCCAGGTGCAACTCCTCCCACCCACTCTACATGCAGATCTCTCTATTCAGCCCTGTGCTGACTCACCCTGTCTCCTGGAATCCCCCAGCCCCTGTCACTCACAAAGCCAGACACACAATACACAACCTAGCAGAGGCAGGCTTGGACAGTTAGGCAAGAAAATACCTACTTTCTAAAAGTGGTATTTTCAAACACAGAATATTAAAACCAACTTTAATAAAAGATGTATTTTATCATGCTGAGTTCAGGCATACTAAATTCGTTTTTCTACCATGTTCCCTGGGTCAGTTAGGATTATAAGATGTTATAATCAAACTGCCCATTCTGGCCTATGGGGACTTGGTAGCCTTGCAATAGTGAAAAACGAAAATGGCTGTAATTCACTATTAGGACATGCCACACACAGCAGGGCATGTCCTACCTTATACTTACAATGCACCCTGCCCTGGGGCCTACCTTAGGGGTGTCTGATATGAAGATAAGGGAAGGTTTAGGGACTGGCAAGTGGGTGCACTTGCCAAGTCGACATGGCAGTCAAGACTGCACACAGGCTCTGCAATGGCAGGCCTGAGACACACTTTACAAGCTGCTTCTGTGGGTGGCACAACCAGTGCTGCAAGCCCACCAGCAGCATTTGATTTACAAGCCCTGGGCACACATGGTGCACTGTACTAGGGTCTGACAAGTAAATCAAATAACCCAATCATGGAGTCACTAATCAATACATCAATTTAACATAGGGAGCACTTGCACTGTGGCACTGATTAGCAGTGGCACAGTGCCCAAAGCATCTAAAACCAGCAAACAGATCAAAAACAGAGGAGGCAATCAGAAAAAAGTGGAAGGGAGACTCACGCCAATGGTACCAGGTCTAACACGTGTCCCCTCCAGCTGAAATGTGGGGAGAACTATCCAACCCCTTTGGAGTTCTCTTCACTAAGGCGGAAAAATCTGGACAGACCATCAGCATTGGCGTGTTCTGTACCAGGGCGGTGTTCCACCGTAAAGTCCATCCCCTGTAGGGAAATGGACCACCTCAACAACTTTGGGTTCTCACCCCTCATCTGCATCAGCCATCTGAGGGGCCTGTGGTCTGTCTGAACCCGGAAGTGAGTCCCAAACAGGTATGGTCTCAACTTCTTCAGTGCCCAGACCACAGCAAATGCCTCACGCTCAATTGCACTCCACCTCTGTTCCCGTGGAAGTAACCTCCTACTGATGAAGGCTACAGGTTGGTCTAGGCCCTCCTCATTAATCTGTGATAGAACAGCCCCCACACCATGCTCTGAAGCGTCTGTTTGAACAATGAATTCCTTTGAGAAGTTGGGCGCCTGAAGCACGGGTGCTGTGCACATGGCAGTCTTCAGGGCGTCAAAAGCCTTCTGACAGGTGTCAGTCCAGTTCACTTTCTTGGGCTGCTTCCTGGAAGTCAGCTCAGTCAAGGGTGCAACAATGTTGCCATACCCCTTGACAAACCTCCTGTAGTACCCCGTGAGTCCTAAAAAGGCTCTCACCTGTGTCTGAGTCTTTGGGGGTTCCCATGCCAGGATGGTATCAATCTTGGGTTGTAGGGGCGCCACCTGGCCGCTCCCTACCTGGTGCCCCAAGTACACCACGGAACCCTGCCCGATCTGGCACTTACTCGCCTTGATCGTGAGGCCTGCCCTTCGCAGTGCCATCAACACTTCCCAGAGGTGGCGCAGATGTTCTTCCCAACTGGCGCTGAACACTGCAATGTCATCCAGGTAGGCGGCACTGAAATCCTCCAGTCCAGCCAACACCTGGTTGACCAACCTCTGAAAGGTGGCAGGGGCATTCTTCATCCCAAAGGGCATAACCCGGAATTGGTAGTGCCCATCTGGTGTGGAGAATGCTGACCTCTCTTTGGCCCCATCAGTTAAGGCGATCTGCCAGTACCCAGACGCTAAATCAAACGTGCTGAGGTACCGGGAAGCCCCCAACCGATCAATGAGCTCATCAGCTCTGGGGATGGGGTGCGCGTCAGTCCTGGTGACTGAATTGAGTCCTCGGTAGTCCACACAGAACCGGAGTTCGGGTGTGGCACCAGGCGCGGCAGCCTTTGGGACCAAGACCACTGGGCTGGCCCATGGGCTGTGAGAGGACTCAATCACCCCTAAGGCAAACATCTTGGAGACCTCCTCCTTGATGTAAGCTCTGACCTTGTCAGTCACTCTGTAAGCCTTGTGCTTCACAGGAGGACTGTCCCCAGTGTCCACATCATGGACGCACCACTCAGTGACACCAGGAATCAGGGAAAACAAATCAGAGAATTGTCCCAACAGTTGGCGACAATCTTGCTGCTGATCAGGGGTCAGTGTGGCAGAGAGGCTGACACCATCCACTGACCCATCTTGCTCTGTTGCAGACAGGAGGTCAGGAAGAGGCTCAGTCTCCTCCTCCATTCCATCATCTGTCGCTAGGAGCATGCCCACTTCGGACCTTTCTAAGTGGGGCTTCAGGCGGTTAACATGCAGGACCCGCAAAGGGTTCCTTGGAGACCGCAAGTTCACCAGGTAGGTGACATCACTCTTGCGCTCCACCACCTCAAATGGTCCGGTCCACCTGTCCTGGAGCGCACAAGGCTCTACAGGGGCCATGACCCAAACTTTCTGTCCAGGTTGAAGCTCAATCAGAGTGGCATTCTGATCGTACCACCGCTTCATCTCTTCCTGGCTGGCTTCCAGATTCGCCTCAGCGAGTTGCCTGAATCGCCTGGTCTGGTTCCTGAAGGCCAGCATGTAACTGTATACATCCTGGGGAGGTTTCCTGGGAGATTGCTCCCAGCCTTCCTTGACCAGACTCAAAGGTCCTCTTACCGGGTGACCATAGAGCAGTTCAAAGGGACTGAACCCTAAGGACTTCTGTGGCACCTCACGGTAAGCAAACAGGAGGCATGGCAAGAGGACGTCCCACTTACGCCTCATAGGTTCCTCAAGACCCATTATCATGCCTTTGAGGGTCCGGTTGAATCTCTCAACCAGCCCATTACCTTGGGGGTGGTAAGGAGTGGTGAACTTATAAGTAACACCGCACTCCTTCCACAGGGACTTAATATAGTTGGATATGAAGTTTGTACCATGGTCTGACACCACCTCTCTGGGGAACCCCACATGGGAGAAAATCCCCATCAGTGCACGTCCCACCACGGGGGCCGTCACTGTCCTGAGCGGGATGGCTTCCGGGTACCGGGTAGCATGGTCCACCAAGACCAGGATAAACCTGTTGCCCATGGCTGTCTTGGGGTCCAGTGGCCCCACAATGTCACTGCCTACCCGTTCACAGGGGGTACTGACTACAGGGAAAGGTTGGAGAGGAGCCTTTTGCTTCCTTCCACTTTTCCCACTTGCCTGGCAAGTTTGACATGTCCTACAATGAGTGTCTGAACTCTTCCGCATCTGGGGCCAATGAAAGTGGGAGACAAGCCTTTCAAAGTTCTTGTTCTGCCCCAGATGTCCAGCTAAAGGCACATCATGAGCCAAACCCAGTAGGAAGGCTCTGAAGCGCTGGGGTACCACCAGCACACGGGCTGACCCAGGCTCAGCAACCTTAGGCTCGCTATACAGGAGGTCGTTCTCCCAGTAGATCCAATGTGATCCAGACTGATCACCTGCTGCCTGGGCTGTGGCCTGTTGCCGCACACCCTCAAGAGAAGGGCACTTCCTTTGCTCTGCACAAAATTCCTCCCTAGAGGGGCCTCCTTCCTGCTGCCAATGGTTCAGCTCAGGCAGGTCCCCCAGTTCAGCAACTTGCTCCCCTGTAGGTTCCAGGGCATCCCCCTCAAGGTCTGCCTCCTCCTGGACCGTGGGAACAATGGGGGCTGGATTCCCGTGCCCCCCACCTCTTCTCTTTAAGGCAGGTTCCTGGGCCATACTCTCAGGCTCCAGGATCTCTTGAACACCCTTACTGGCTGCCATAAACCGAGTGGTGACACACGCCCACTCAGGCAGACCCAACATCTCCAAATGAGACTTCCTCTCCACCTTAGCCCAAGGGGAGCTCTCTAAATCATTTCCCAACAGACAATCAACAGGCATGGCTG
The DNA here is from genome assembly GCA_963921515.1 of Calotriton arnoldi. Taxonomy (NCBI): domain Eukaryota; kingdom Metazoa; phylum Chordata; class Amphibia; order Caudata; family Salamandridae; genus Calotriton; species Calotriton arnoldi. The sequence continues at coordinate 245,380 of CAWUFW010016817.1, forward strand.
GCCTCACAGCTACTTGTAGAGTACCTGAGACCCCCCCCCACTCAAAGGGAACTTGAGCCACCTCACACTGGCTCTGTGAGTTGTCCGCGGCAACTACAGGGAAGAATGCATGGGGGATAACCTGCTCTCTGGACACCAGCCGGCAATTGACAGCTGTCACACTAGCCCCAGTGTCTCTGAGAGCTTCCACCCTATGGCCATTGATGGTCACCCACTGCCTGTACTTCTTAGTGTTATCAGGCAGCTGGGTCTCAGGGACCATCTCAAAGTCTCCTAGTGAGACAAGGGACATTTCTGCGGGACTCCACCCACCTTGGGCACCCATCTCCTCCCCTCCCAGGGCTACACTCGCCATCTGACGGGGTGGTGCACGTGGTGGTGCTTTGGAGTCCTTCATGGGACACTGTGCATCATACCAACGGTGGCCCACTTGACCACACGTAAAGCACTTGTAGGGGCCCCTCTGAACAGGTCTACCTGTCGGGGCCTCTGGCTTCTTCTCAGGGGAGGCTGGGAACCCTTCCCTTGGTTCCCTTGGGGATTACTTTGGGGCCCTTTCTGGAACTCCCTCTGTTTACCCTTGTCCCCCCACTCTTCTGCTGGGGACCCTGCCCACCTTTGGCGGAATCTCCCACATGACCCTTGTGGACCCTGGTACTGACCCAGCGGTCCGCCTCCTCAGCAAGCTTCCTAGGGTTAGTTAGCTTGCTATCAATAAGGTGCTGGCGTAGCTCTGGAAAACAATTAGCAGACAAGTGCTCCCATGCAAACAAATCATAGAGCGCTTCAAAAGTATCCACTTTGCTACCCTTCACCCAACCATCCATGGCTCTGCAAAAGAAAGATACATATTCTACCCAAGTGGTTCCCTCCAGCTTCTTGCAACTCCTAAACCTCTGTCTATAGAGTTCTGGGGTCAAACCATACCTTGTCATCAGGGCTTCCTTCATATGGGCATAAGACATCCTATTCTCACTGGGTAGGTCTAACAAAGTATCCCTCCCCTCACTCACAAAGCGGCCCCACAACCCAGCTCCCCAATCCTTCTCAGGGACCCGGTGGGCCAACATTGCTATCTCATAGGCTGCAAACCACTGCCCAATATCTTCATGCTTATGGAAATCTTTGATGACATCCTTGGGAATATATACCCTGCCTTCTGAAGGCACAGATGGTGCGCTGCCACCAGAGGGATTGATTTCTAAGCCCTGCGCTTTGATCTCTAACTTCCTCAACATTCTCTCATGCTCTAATCTCATTCTCTCTCTCTCCAAGGCTAACTTGTTACAAACTCAGCTTCATTCTCTAGGTCCTTTGACCTCCATTTTGAGCCTAGCCATCTCCAGCTTGTGAGCCCTATTTCTCTCCCTATCCTCCAGCTCTCCTGGGGACAGGTCTTTGGAAGAAACACTGCTGCCTGGCGGGGTAGGTACTTTCTCCGCCCTTGGACCCAGGGGCCCATCTAGCTGCCCTTCTGCCTCCTCCACAGGGTGCTCCACATTTTCAGATGCATTTCTTGCTTCCACCCAGGCCCTCAGCGCCTTGTGGAACTCATCCTTTTTAGTGAGGCCTGGAATAGCAACTTTAAATTTTCTACAGAAGGCTTTCAGCTGTTTGGCATTATAGGTATCCAACCTCTCTTCCTCAGACTCTGGATCCATAGAGGCAATAGATGCTGGTGGACTCATGGCAATAAGAATTGGCAGTTCTCAGAAAAATAACAGTCCAAGGAGAAAAAAATTCTACCAAAAAGGTATGTGGTTGCGTTTGGTCTGCACTCACTAGTAGTGTCCACCAATCACTGTATATGAGTCACAAATGCAAGTCCAGGATCCTCACCGCTGACCACCAATGTTAGAACTGAGGGTCTCTAGTTCGCAATGGTATACACCTTTGACCAAATAGGGACCCTTGCTTCTAGTCAGGGTAAGGGACATACACTACTAAAATAACCCCTGCTCACCCCCTTGGTAGCTTGGCACGAGCAGACAGGCTTATCTCAGAGGCAGTGTGTTAAGCATTTGTGAACACATACAGTAATACAGTGAAAACACTACAGATGGACACCACCCAGGTTTTATAAAAATAAGTATTCTTTATATAGACTTAACACAAGACCATAAACGACAAAAATCCACAATACTGTAATCAATAATAATTCTTCAAGATGGTAGAAATGGTTCAAAAATAGGTTCTTCACTTAAAAGCAGTCTTTAGCAACAGATAACCCCAATTGGAGTTATCACAACGTCGAGGTCAAAGAAATCCCAAAGTACGGCGCTGACCGCAAGGTGCACGGCATCGGGCCCGGAGTCAAAACAGACCCACAAAGAACAGTACCTTGGAAAAGCAAAAACAAAGACAGCTCACGGCGTCGGGGAGGTGCGGCGTCGTTGGCGCTGCGGCATCGGTTCCTTGCTTCGGGGGAGATGATGCGTCGGGACATGGATGCTTGCGCAGGCAGGGGAGGCGTCGGTTCCTGACCGGAGAGGAGGTGACGTCATGATGGCGCCGAAACCACGGTTCCGTACGATGTCATGATGTCGATGGATTCTTGACCACCCACGTCGACGATCGGCTCCGCGATGATGTCGGCTTCGATGCGGCACAGCAGCAAGCGTCAGGCCGGCGTCGCAAGTCGGAGCAGCGCTCACGGCTATGGCAGGCTTACGATGTCGTTCGCTGGCGTCGATGTGGCACGGCGGCCGGCGTCGGGTCTACGTTGCAAGTCGGAGCAGCGCTCACGGCTTCGGTGCAGATGACGGCGTCGTTCGCCGGCGTCGGTGTTGCAAAATCCCCTCTGTAGCAACTAGAACAGCAAGTTCCAGAGGCAGGCAAACAGAAGGGGTGAAGTCTGGTATCCCTGAGACTTCGGTCAGGAGGCAAGCTCAACTCAAGCCCTTGGAGTAATATTCTGCAAGATGGTGAAAGTTCTTTCAAAGCTCCTTCTCCTCTCCTTGGCACTGAAGACACCACTGTAGGCCAACCCAGCAACACAGCACACTGGCAGGGGGGCAGTACAACTCCTACAGCTTCCTTTGGTTCTTCTCCTTGGCAGAGGTTCGTCTTGTTGTTCCAGAAGTGATCTAAAGTTCTGGGGTCAGGGCCCCAATATTTATACCCCTAAATCCTTTGTCCTCTGAAGGCAGAGGGGCCTGTACCTAGCCCAAACCAGTTCTGTGCAGTACTGGAGCACTTTGTTTACAGGACTCCTTCTTTCCTTTGACAGTGTGGGCCAGGGACATCAGACGCACCACAGGAGGTGGAGCCAGCATTGTGGAGGGAAGGCACAGCCCTATTCAGGTCCCAGGTGCAACTCCTCCCACCACTCTAAATGGAGATCTCTCTATTCAGCCCTGTGCTGACTCACCCTGCCTCCTGGAATCCCCCGGCCCCTGTCACTCACAAAGCCAGACACACAATACACAACCTAGCAGAGGCAGGCTTGGACAGTTAGACAAGAAAATACCTACTTTCTAAAAGTGGTATTTTCAAACACAGAAAGTTAAAACCAACTTTACTAAAAGATGTATTTTATCATGCTGAGTTCAGGAATACTAAATTCGTTTTTCTACCATGTTCCCTGGGTCAGTTAGGATTATAAGATGTTATAATCAAACTGCCCATTCTGGTCTATGGGGACTTGGTAGCCTTGCAATAGTGAAAAACGAAAATGGCTGCAATTCACTATTAGGACATGCCACACACAGCAGGGCATGTCCTTCCTTATACTTACAATGCACCCTGCCGTGGGGCCTACCTTAGGGGTGTCTGATATGAAGATAAGGGAAGGTTTAGGGACTGGCAAGTGGGTGCACTTGCCAAGTCGACATGGCAGTCAGACTGCACACAGGCTCTGAAATGGCAGGCCTGAGACACACTTTACAAGCTGCTTCTGTGGGTGGCACAACCAGTGCTGCAAGCCCACCAGCAGCATTTGATTTACAAGCCCTGGGAACACATGGTGCACTGTACTAGGGTCTGACAAGTAAATCAAATAACCCAATCATGGAGTCACTAATCAACACATCAATTTAACATAGGGAGCACTTGCACTGTGGCACTGATTAGCAGTGGCACAGTCCCCAAAGCATCTAAAACCAGCAAACAGACCAAAAACAGAGGAGGCAATCAGAAAAAAGTGGAAGGGAGACTCACGCCAATGGTACCAGGTCTAACACATGCCCCTAAAACAAAACCAACTACTAACCATGAAAGTGGGGAGTGGATGTGGCCTAATGGCCAGATCTGCAGACATCGGAGCTGGGGAACCAGGTTTGAGACTCAGCGTCGGCTCAACATCCTGTGATTCTGGGCAGATCACTTAATCTCCCCGTTCCTACCATATATGAATGTGTACTTAACTGGTGCTCATTGAAAGCGCTGGTGTTGATGATTAAGTGCTGCTGCTGAGCACTGGAAACCACCGGCTCAAATTAAGCACTGAGGTCCCAGCAGCGGCCACGTTGTCTGTCCGCTTGCCTTGCAGGCCCTTGACACGAATCTCTGTACTCAAGCTGCAGATACACGTGGATCTATCATATAAATAATTAATAATCAAAGAAACCATGAAAATGCATCTATTAGAAGCAGATAGGTTTGTTTTGAGGGAGGAGAGACATATTTCTTTTAACATAACATGATTCAATGTATACTTACAGTAGTCTACTTGGGGAAAGGATGAGTAAGGGACTCTTGTCAAAGTTTGATAACCAAAAACTACAGGTCAGGAAAATTATGTGTACAACCACGCTTTTCACCCCTCATATCAATGGAAGAAATTAATTAGTATTTGCAAAAATGAAAAAAAAACAAGCATTGGCAAAGCCAATTTTAGCCATGTTCTACAGCAGTGCCTCTGCTGTGCAGTAGGGTTCAAAGTAAATAAAAGAAGTACTATGATGTGGTCAATGCTGGCTGCATTATAGCGGTTTTTTGTGTTTTTCTTTTACTTACAACCATTCTGCACAGCAGCTCTGCTGCCATACAATATGGCTGAAAAAACATTGACACAGCCAAGGGATCTCACAAATATAACGCCACTTTAACCTCTGTTTTTTCTGTGAATTTCTAGTGTTTTTTAAACGTAAAGTAAACCCACACCTAAATATAACGGCGCAATAATCTTTGCTTTTTTCAGTGAATTTCTGTGTCGTTTTGATCATATTCATCCAACTCTCCTTCTGAGCATAGCTTTTGTTGTGCACACCAGGGGGTTGGCCAGTGGCGGCTCGCCGAGGGAGTGGTGCTGGGCAGTGGGGCGGGGGAGGGGCAGGGTGGGGGGATAGTGAACTCGGACATACGACGGACAGAAATCAGAGGAGTTCTGTCCGTCGTAAGTCCGAGTCCTACCCCCACCCTGCCTCCCTGCCCCGCCCCACCGCCCCGCACCACTCCCTCGGCGAGCCGCCACTGGGGTTGGCCACAAGGCCTGGTCTTTGGCTACTCTTTCCGTATCCTGCAAGCGTTCGTATTGGCCACAAAATCATATCTGGGCATCCGGAGGGGGATACTAATGGATCCTGGGCGGAGTCTGAGGTTTTTTTGCCACACCTAATCTTCCTCGGGCACTTATTAGCCCTTCGTTGTCGTGGAGCATTTGCATCTGTGGGCGGCCAATGGATCACCTGACGTGGTCCGGTTTCACCATTAAGTCTTCATTGGAAACTGGCGAATGAGATCGTTATAATATTCATCCCCATCTCATATGTGATACCAGAATTAAGGGCTTGCATTGCGCTTCATTGGGGGCTTTTCCTGAAGAAGGCTGGTCAGCGCGCCGAAACGTGCGTAGAAAATGTAATCTCTCTCATCAGTTTTGTCAGCCACTTAATTTCATTATAATGTTTAAACTATTTCCAGAATGATGCATCATATTACCATTGAACCTGTTTTTTAACTGTATATATTATATGGTTTTAAACGTCCACACGTTTCCTGTCTTGTTTCAGTGTGTCATTTTGTAGATCCAAAACATTGTCCTCTGTATGTGTATTATGTAACAAAATATTAATTGAATTGTATATTGGAGGTTTTCATTACCCCATGTATAATAGTATGATCAACACGTAATTGCGATATCATATTATTTGAGAGATGTAATAAAGTTTACTGCTTCTCTCACATGCTCTGATGGCCTTAATCTATTATAGTAACTTCTACGATTTAATGGGCTGCCTAGTGGTTGTTGTTTTGCTTTGATGTATTTTCCCAGCCCTAGGAGCCGTTATTGATATACAAGGGGTCTCTTGTTTCTGCACACTGGCCTTTAGCTAGGCCTTGCATCCAACCCCCCCATGGGTGGGAAACCACCCCCCCCCCAAACTGGCAAACACCTTGCTGTGCACAGGCTCCAGTCATGCACAGTAGAGGCTTGGGCACAGGGCCTTTCCTGTGGTCAAGACCTGCTCACAACCCTCCACAATCACCCAACTCCATCTGGAGAGCACAGCAGATTTTTTGTGAATCTTTCAACTTTTTTTGTTTTTCAAACTTTTTTTGCAGTTTTTAGCTACTGTTTTTATATAATTTTAATTTGTTTTGATTTTCTCATTTTTTAACAGTTTTTAACTACTGCTTTTGATTTTTTGATATTCTTGTTAACTTTTTTGTTACTACTTTTATTTTTTTACACACGTTTTTGTGCTATTTTTGCAAGGCTCCTCCCTCAGCCCAACGCTGTTCAACATCTACATGGCACCCCTCGCCCACGTCGCCCGACAGCACAACCTCAACATCATCTCCTACGCCGACGACACCCAGCTGATCCTCTCCCTCACCAAAGACCCTCACACCGCCAAAGCCCACCTCCACGAAGGAATGAAGGCCGTCGCCGAATGGATGAGGACCAGGCGCCTGAAGCTGAACTCGGACAAGACGGAGGTCCTCATCCTTGGTTCCAACCCTTCAGCCTGGGACGACTCCTGGGACGACTCCTGGTGGCCAACATCACTGGGAACAGCCCCGCCACCCACCGACCACGTACGCAACCTAGGGGTCATCCTCGACCCCACCCTCTCCATGACTAAGCAGGTCAACGCCGTTTCCTCATCCTGCTTCAACATCCTCCGAATGCTCCGCAGGATCTTCAAGTGGATCCCCACCGAAACAAGAAAAACAGTCACCCAGGCCCTCGTCACCAGCAGGCTGGACTACGCAGGAACAACGGCTAAGCTCCTGAGACGGCTGCAACGCATCCAGAACGCCTCTGCACGTCTTATCCTCGACATCCCCCGACACAGCCACATCACACCCCACCTGAGAGACCTGCACTGGCTCCCTGTCAACAAGAGGATAACCTTCAAGCTCCTCACCCACGCACACAAAGCACTCCACAACTCCGGACCAGCCTACCTCAACAGACGACTCAGCTTCTACACCCCCACCCGCCAGCTCCCGCTCGACCAGCCTCGCCCTCGCCACAGTCCCCGCATCCGGAAAACGACTGCCGGCGGCAGATCCTTCTCCCACCTCGCCGCCAAGACCTGGAACACCCTCCCCACCAACCTCCGACAGACCCAAGACCTACTGGCCTTCAGAAGACTCCTCAAGACCTGGCTCTTCGATCAGTAGCAGCACCACCCCCCTCTTCCCCCAGCGCCTTGAGACCCTCGCGGGTATGTAGTGCGCTTTATAAATGACATGATTGATTGATTGATTGATTGATTGCTATTTTTGCAGGTAATGTTGCATGACCCTTTAATATATTCTTCCATTTAACCTACCACAGGCTACAACTTTATGAGAGTGGTGTAGTGTACCTGAAATACTGGATGTTGTCATAATTTTCTTCTTCTGCTTTTTCTTGTTCTTCTTGAAGCAGTTGGTTTTGTTTTCCGATGCTTTCACGTTTCAGTGATTCACATCAAATACTGACCAGTCTTCCCTCTCTAGAACATCTTCTGGCACAAAGTGCACGTCATCACCTGAGCACTAATTTATTTTTCACCAGCTGGAAGGTCAAAAAACTGCCAACCCAGTGGTCCCTTTCCTGGCATGCTGAAGTGCTTGCCAGCACAATAACGTTGACATCTTTTAATAGTGAACCCTGCATAGGTGTGGTGAATGATGCACTTGGGGTTTGTTGCTCTCCAGCTCTGATTGAGTCCGGAACAGCTTCAGATTGTATGTACTGCAATGTCTCTGTTAAATACCAACCCAGGAATGGTGCTAGCAGAATCATTTGAGGTTGGTTCTAAAGAGGGCGCAGGTCCAGTCTTTCAGAGCTCTTCACTGGTCATCAAAAGTGGGTCAGTCCTTTTCTGATCTTCTACAGGTCCAGTAGGTGTTTAGAGGCGGGTTCCTTGGGGTGCCACATTTATGGTTGGCACTGGCTAGTGAATGGGGTTGACTCTTGGGTACTCCTTAAGCAATGGGACAAAGGCTCCTAGGGGCAACCTGCTCTACGTTTTCCAGTAGTTCTCGGCCATCTTTGTGTTATTTGGCAATGTGTTTCATCGTGGGGTAGAGGTTCATGTCTAGAAGGGATTTGGCATTCAGTGAGAGTTGGAGTTCTAACCCATCAAGGTTCTTGTCATTGAGTCGGATTTGCACAGTATCTTGTTTGTTGTTTTTGGCAAATATTAGTAAGTCAGTCTTGGTTGGGTTCAGGCAGGTGCCGGACATTCAAGTCTGGATGATGTGCAAGCAGTGTTTGAGACTTCGGATGTCTGAAGTGGAGGAGACTTTCAAGCAGAGATGTGTTCCAACAGCACATCGGCGAATCTTGATGCTGTTATCTGTGAGTAGAGAACCAAGCAGCTCCATGAAAAGGTTGAAGATGAGAGGAGACAGAAGTAGCGGCTCGTGGAGGGAGTGCTGCGGGGCGGTGGGGCGGGGCGGGGGAGGAGCAAGGTGGGGGATAGTAAACTACGGCATACAGCCGAACAGAGGTAAGTAAACAAATAAATAAATAAAACGAATTTCATTGCACGTGCTGCATTGCCAAATGCGATGCAGCGCGCGCAACGAAAGTCGTTTTATTTATTTATTTATTTGTTTACTTACCTCTGTTCGGCCGTATGCCGTGGTGTCCTACCCCCACCCTGCTCCTCCCCCGCCCCACCGCCCGCAGCACTCCCTCCACGAGCCGATACAGGGAGACAGTATGGAACCCGGGAGGACTCCACGTCTGATAAGGATCGTGTGTGACCTTGAGGTCCTCTTGTAAACAAACTAGTGTTGGTTGGAAAGGTAGGAGTGAGAACCAGTGAAGGACTTTGCCAGTAAATCCCATTCACAACTCGAGGGTGCACGTGAGGGTGGGATGGTGGACAGTGTTGAAGGCACCTGACATGTCCAACAATGTCAGGAGGCAGAGGTCGTCTTCATTTGTGGTCAAGAGGGCATCATCTATGATGTGTAATTTGCATGTCTCCATGCTGCAGCATGATCTAAAGCCAGACTGTCATTCAGCAGATGGTTGCCATTGATATGTTGATGTGCCAGAGCAATGCCAAGATGGCAAAAGTCTTCACCCACTCTAAACTTGGGCTCTGAAAGGTCGTGTTTGTGCAGGAGGGTAATATGAACATCACCGGAGTCCTCCACATCTAACACTAAAACCCAGTTTGACATATGTTCTGGGCCTACAGCAAAACAGGAGACAGAATTCTGGTAGGAAAAAAGCAGGGTCCCTCAGCAATCAAACTGTGGAGACCCACAAATTGATATCTGGTCCAGTTTGAGCGCTTTCAAGGGTGCAAAGGTTTTACATGGGCCAATGGTAGACCTCTCAGGCATGATAGGACACTGTTGTGCCAACAGAATGGCAACAGCCCCCACCCTGAACATTCTGATGAGCTCAGAGAGGCCATCTTTGCCGATTCAAATAGATATGTCACTAAAAGAGGCCTATTTTGTGGTTCCTGGGTGGAAGAGCACTACTCATTAAAGACTAAGTAGAGGCTGAGAGTTTCTGGAAAGGAGAGGTCAATTAGCTTCCTGGTGCTCCAGACAGAGTAAAGGTAACTTTCTAAAAGTTACCTTTCTTTAATATTTATTGAAATCCGACTTTAACATTGAACTGCATTTAATTACTATTAACAATAGTGGTTTAAATATTTGTCTATCTAGTCCCATTCTTGAGATTGTAGTAGTATTATATTAATCTGTACTCTGGTTTTATATATAGGACAGCTCAGCATGCCACAGTGAAAATAGTTTTCGGGGCCTTGTCACCATAGAGACATCACTTTTCTACATGTACCATTTTTAAATACCATGAACCCTGCCTTGTGGGCTACAAGGCCTACGTAGGGGTGACTTAAGAATATTTGGTGTTTAGACTGAATATCAGGAAAAAACATGGTGAAATGTGTTTCATCGTGGGGTAGAGGTTCATGTCTAGAAGGGATTTGGCATTCAGTGAGAGTTGGAGTTCTAACCCATCAAGGTTCTTGTCATTGAGTCGGATTTGCACAGTATCTTGTTTGTTGTTTTTGGCAAATATTAGTAAGTCATTCTTGGTTGGGTTCAGGCAGGTGCCGGACATTCAAGTCTGGATGATGTGCAAGCAGTGTTTGAGACTTCGGATGTCTGAAGTGGAGGAGACTTTCAAGCAGAGATGTGTTCCAACAGCACATCGGCGAATCTTGATGCTGTTATCTGTGAGTAGAGAACCAAGCAGCTCCATGAAAAGGTTGAAGATGAGAGGAGACAGAAGTAGCGGCTCGTGGAGGGACTGCTGCGGGGCGGTGGGGCGGGGCTGGGGAGGAGCAAGGTGGGGGATAGTAAACTACGGCATACAGCCGAACAGAGGTAAGTAAACAAATAAATAAATAAAACGAATTTCATTGCACGTGCTGCATTGCCAAATGCGATGCAGCGCGCGCAACGAAAGTCGTTTTATTTATTTATTTATTTGTTTACTTACCTCTGTTTGGCCGTATGCCGTAGTGTACTACCCCCCACCCTGCTCCTCCCCCGCCCCACCGCCCGCAGCACTCCCTCCATGAGCCGATACAGGGAGACAGTATGGAACCCGGGAGGACTCCACGTCTGATAAGGATCGTGTGTGACCTTGAGGTCCTCTTGTAAACAAACTAGTGTTGGTTGGAAAGGTAGGAGTGAGAACCAGTGAAGGACTTTGCCAGTAAATCCCATTCACAACTCGAGGTGCACGTGAGGGTGGGATGGTGGACAGTGTTGAAGGCACCTGACATGTCCAACAATGTCAGGAGGCAGAGGTCGTCTTCATTTGTGGTCAAGAGGGCATCATCTATGATGTGTAATTTGCATGTCTCCATGCTGCAGCATGATCTAAAGCCAGACTGTCATTCAGCAGATGGTTGCCATTGATATGTTGATGTGCCAGAGCAATGCCAAGATGGCAAAAGTCTTCACCCACTCTAAACTTGGGCTCTGAAAGGTCGTGTTTGTGCAGGAGGGTAATATGAACATCACCGGAGTCCTCCCACATCTAACACTAAAACCCAGTTTGACATATGTTCTGGGCCTACAGCAAAACAGGAGACAGAATTCTGGTAGGAAAAAAGCAGGGTCCCTCAGCAATCAAACAGTGGAGACCCACAAATTGATATCTGGTCCAGTTTGAGCGCTTTCAAGGGTGCAAAGGTTTTACATGGGCCAATGGTAGACCTCTCAGGCATGATAGGACACTGTTGTGCCAACAGAATGGCAACAGCCCCCACCCTGAACATTCTGATGAGCTCAGAGAGGCCATCTTTGCCGATTCAAATAGATATGTCACTAAAAGAGGCCTATTTTGTGGTTCCTGGGTGGAAGAGCACTACTCATTAAAGACTAAGTAGAGGCTGAGAGTTTCTGGAAAGGAGAGGTCAATTAGCTTCCTGGTGCTCCAGACAGAGTAAAGGTAACTTTCTAAAAGTTACCTTTCTTTAATATTTATTGAAATCCGACTTTAACATTGAACTGCATTTAATTACTATTAACAATAGTGGTTTAAATATTTGTCTATCTAGTCCCATTCTTGAGATTGTAGTAGTATTATATTAATCTGTACTCTGGTTTTATACATAGGACAGCTCAGCATGCCACAGTGAAAATAGTTTTCGGGGCCTTGTCACCATAGAGACATCACTTTTCTACATGTACCATTTTTAAATACCATGAACCCTGCCTTGTGGGCTACAAGGCCTACGTAGGGGTGACTTAAGAATATTTGGTGTTTAGACGGAATATCAGGAAAAAACATGGTGAAAGTAAGATTATATAGGTAAGCAGAGTTTTACTATATATAACTCCACAAATATGTATCTTAACAATATAATATATATATATATATATATATATATATATATATATATATATATATATATATATATATATATATATTGGCACGCCTTTTCGATTTGGTGCAACGCGCCTGGCTTGCAAAGCTTGGACTTTGGTAAGAAATACAGCACGTCGCTCCCCCTGATGGTACAAGTTACTTACTGGATTTGGTGCCATATTTGGAGAAAAGAAGCAGGTTTCTCTGCGTGAAGGTTGTTCAAGTTGGTTTACCATCTGCCTCCTGTTTTGACCTGCCGGGAGAAGAGTGCTTTCCGCGGCCAGCAATGGTTGGGACACCACCTGGTGTTTAAGCATGCGGATCACTGTATCGGCGCTTACAGCGGGGAGCATTAAAATTCCGACATGGATCGTTGCAGGTATGGCGCAATCATAAGCCATGGAGGAGGGGCCAGTATTGTCAACCAATCAGTGAAGATCTACTTAGATGCTTATCTAACCTCCAGGTACTACACCTTTCAAAAGTGAAGCGGGCACTGAGGAAAGCCACAAGTCTGAAACGCATCTGCCCAGCGTTTCACGAAGACATTAAGACTTTGTCTCCAGCCTGAATTGCAAATAAATTCAACTTTTACAACCGAGTGGGTGTCGGACCCAATCTTTGAGTGGGATTGGAGTTTATGTGTGACCGGTAGCAAGCACCGTTTTCCGGCACGCCTTTTCGATTTGGTGCAACGCGCCTGGCTTGCAAAGCTTGGACTTTGGTACGAAATACAGCGCGTCGCCCCCCCTGATGGTACAAGTTACTTACTGGATTTGGTGCAATATGGGGAGAAAAGAAGCAGGTTTCTCTGCGTGAAGGTTGTTCAAGTTGGTTTACCATCTGCCTCCTGTTTTGGCCTGCCGGGAGAAGAGTGCTTTCCGCGGCCAGCAATGGTTGGGACACCACCTGGTGTTTAAGCATGTGGATCACTGTATCAGCGCTTACAGCGGGGAGCATTAAAATCCCGACATGGATCGTTGCAGGTATGGCGCAATCGTAAGCCATGGAGGAGGGGCCAGTATTGTCAACCAATCAGTGAAGATCTACTTAGATGCTTATCTAACCTCCAGGTACTACACCTTTCAAAAGTGAAGCGGGCACTGAGGAAAGCCACAAGGCTGAAACGCGTCTGCCCAGAGTTTCACGAAGACATTAAGACTTTGTCTCCAGCCTGAATTGCAAATAAGTTCAACTTTTACAACCGAGCAGCTGTCGGACCCAATCTTTGAGTGGGATTGGAGTTTATGTGTGACCGGTAGCAAGCACCGTTTTCCGGCACGCCTTTTCGATTTGGTGCAACGCGCCTGGCTTGCAAAGCTTGGACTTTGGTACGAAATACAGCGCGTCGCCCCCCTTGATGGTACAAGTTACTTACTGGATTTGGTGCCGTATGGGGAGAAAAGAAGCAGGTTTCTCTGCGTGAAGGTTCTTCAAGTTGGTTTACCATCTGCCTCCAGTTTTGGCCTGCCGGGAGAAGAGTGCTTTCCGCGGCCAGCAATGGTTGGGACACCACCTAGTGTTTAAGCATGCGGATCACTGTATCGGCACTTACAGCGGGGAGCATTAAAATCCCGACATGGATCGTTGCAGGTATGGCGCAATCGTAAGCCATGGAGGAGGGGCCAGTATTGTCAACCAATCAGTGAAGATCTACTAAGATGCTTATCTAACCTCCAGGTACTACACCTTTCAAAAGTGAAGCGGGCACTGAGGAAAGCCGCAAGGCTGAAACGCGTCTGCCCAGCGTTTCACGAAGACATTAAGACTTTGTCTCCAGCCTGAATTGCAAATAAATTCAACTTTTACAACCAAGCAGGTGTCGGACCCATTCTTTGAGTGGGATTGGAGTTTATGTGTGACCGGTAGCAAGCACCGTTTTCCGGCACGCCTTTTCGATTTGGTGCAACGCGCCTGGCTTGCAAAGCTTGGACTTTGGTACGAAATACAGCGCGTCGCCCCCCCCTCCCCCGATGGTACAAGTTACTTACTGGATTTGGTGCCATATGGGGAGAAAAGAAGCAGGTTTATCTGCGTGAAGGTTGTTCAAGTTGGTTTACCATCTGCCTCCAGTTTTGGCCTGCCGGGAGAAGAGTGCTTTCCGCGGCCAGCAATGGTTGGGACACCACCTGGTGTTTAAGCATGCGGATCACTGTATCGGCGCTTACAGCGGGGAGCATTAAAATCCTGACATGGATCGTTGCAGGTATGGCGCAATCGTAAGCCATGGAGGAGGGGCCAGTATTGTCAACCAATCAGTGAAGATCTACTTAGATGCTTATCTAACCTCCAGGTACTACACCTTTCAAAAGTGAAGCGGGCACTGAGGAAAGCCACAAGGCTGAAACGCGTCTGCCCAGCGTTTCACGAAGACATTAAGACTTTGTCTCCAGCCTGAATTGCAAATAAATTAAACTTTTACAACCGAGCAGGTGTCGGACCCATTCTTTGAGTGGGATTGGAGTTTATGTGTGACCGGTAGCAAGCACCGTTTTCCGGCACGCCTTTTCGATTTGGTGCAACGCGCCTGGCTTGCAAAGCTTGGACTTTGGTAAGAAATACAGCACGTCGCTCCCCCTGATGGTACAAGTTACTTACTGGATTTGGTGCCATATGGGGAGAAAAGAAGCAGGTTTCTCTGCGTGAAGGTTGTTCAAGTTGGTTTACCATCTGCCTCCTGTTTTGACCTGCCGGGAGAAGAGTGCTTTCCGCGGCCAGCAATGGTTGGGACACCACCTGGTGTTTAAGCATGCGGATCACTGTATCGGCGCTTACAGCGGGGAGCATTAAAATCCCGACATGGATCGTTGCAGGTATGGCGCAATCATAAGCCATGGAGGAGGGGCCAGTATTGTCAACCAATCAGTGAAGATCTACTTAGATGCTTATCTAACCTCCAGGTACTACACCTTTCAAAACTGAAGCGGGCACTGAGGAAAGCCGCGAGGCTGAAACGCATCTGCCCAGCGTTTCACGAAGACATTAAGACTTTGTCTCCAGCCTGAATTGCAAATAAATTCAACTTTTACAACCGAGTGGGTGTCGGACCCAATCTTTGAGTGGGATTGGAGTTTATGTGTGACCGGTAGCAAGCACCGTTTTCCGGCACGCCTTTTCGATTTGGTGCAACGCGCCTGGCTTGCAAAGCTTGGACTTTGGTAAGAAATTCAGCACGTCGCTCCCCCTGATGGTACAAGTTACTTACTGGATTTGGTGCCGTATGGGGAGAAAAGAAGCAGGTTTCTCTGCGTGAAGGTTCTTCAAGTTGGTTTACCATCTGCCTCCTGTTTAGGCCTGCCGGGAGAAGAGTGCTTTCCGCGGCCAGCAATGGTTGGGACACCACCTAGTGTTTAAGCATGCGGATCACTGTATCGACACTTACAGCGGGGAGCATTAAAATCCCGACATGGATCGTTGCAGGTATGGCGCAATCGTAAGCCATGGAGGAGGGGCCAGTATTGTCAACCAATCAATGAAGATCTACTTAGATGCTTATCTAACCTCCAGGTACTACACCTTTCAAAAGTGAAGCGGGCACTGAGGAAAGCCGCAAGGCTGAAACGCGTCTGCCCAGCGTTTCACGAAGACATTAAGACTTTGTCTCCAGCCTGAATTGCAAATAAATTCAACTTTTACAACCAAGCAGGTGTCGGACCCATTCTTTGAGTGGAATTGGAGTTTATGTGTGACCGGTAGCAAGCACCGTTTTCCGGCACGCCTTTTCGATTTGGTGCAACGCGCCTGGCTTGCAAAGCTTGGACTTTGGTACGAAATACAGCGCGTCGCCCCCCCCGATGGTACAAGTTACCTACTGGATTTGGTGCCATATGGGGAGAAAAGAAGCAGGTTTATCTGCGTGAAGGTTGTTCAAGTTGGTTTACCATCTGCCTCCAGTTTTGGCCTGCCGGGAGAAGAGTGCTTTCCGCGGCCAGCAATGGTTGGGACACCACCTGGTGTTTAAGCATGCGGATCACTGTATCGGCGCTTACAGCGGGGAGCATTAAAATCCCGACATGGATCGTTGCAGGTATGGCGCAATCATAAGCCATGGAGGAGGGGCCAGTATTGTCAACCAATCAGTGAAGATCTACTTAGATGCTTATCTAACCTCCAGGTACTACACCTTTCAAAATAGAAGTGGGCACTGAGGAAAGCCACAAGGCTGAAACGCGTCTGCCCAGCGTTTCACGAAGACATTAAGACTTTGTCTCCAGCCTGAATTGCAAATAAATTCAACTTTTACAACCGAGCAGGTCTCGGACCCAATCTTTGAGTGGGATTGGAGTTTATGTGTGACCGGTAGCAAGCACCGTTTTCCGGCACGCCTTTTCGATTTGGTGCAACGCGCCTGGCTTGCAAAGCTTGGACTTTGGTACGAAATACAGCGCGTCGCCCCCCCTGATGGTACAAGTTACTTACTGGATTTGGTGCCATATGGGGAGAAAAGAAGCAGGTTTCTCTGCGTGAAGGTTCTTCAAGTTGGTTTACCATCTGCCTCCTGTTTTGGCCTGCCGGGAGAAGAGTGCTTTCCGCGGCCAGCCATGGTTGGGACACCACTTGGTGTTTAAGCATGCGGATCACTGTATCGGCGCTTACAGCGGGGAGCATTAAAATTAGGGGTGGGCGGAATTTGCGTAGTCGCGCTACGCAAAGCTCCGCGAAATGGTAAAAAATCTCCGCGAGCACGCAAAAGTTCCGCGAACACGCGGAATTGCTTGTTCCGCCCGTTCGCAATGCTTTTTTCCTGTTCGCGAACGCTGTTTGCGTGCTCGGGGAGAAATATCTCGCAAACACGCATTTTGAAAGCGCGAACAAGCAAAAAACTCCGCGAAGCCGCGGATCGCAGAATTTTTGGCAATTCCGCGTTCTCCGCGGAACGCGAAATTACCCAAATTCCGCAAATTCCGCGAGCGGAACGGAATTTACCGACCAGGCCTAATTAAAATCCCGACATGGATCGTTGCAGGTATGGCGCAATCGTAAGCCATGGAGGAGGGGCCAGTATTGTCAACCAATCAGTGAAGATCTACTTAGATGCTTATCTAACCTCCAGGTACTACACCTTTCAAAAGTGAAGCGGGCACTGAGGAAAGCCGCAAGGCTGAAACGTGCTGCCCAGCGTTTCACGAAGACATTAAGACTTTGTCTCCAGCCTGAATTGCAAATAAATTCAACTTTTACAACCGAGCAGGTGTCGGACCCATTCTTTGAGTGGGATTGGAGTTTATGTGTGACCGGTAGCAAGCACCGTTTTCCGGCACGCCTTTTCGATTTGGTGCAACGCGCCTGGCTTGCAAAGCTTGGACTTTGGTACGAAATACAGCGCGTCGCCCCACCCTGATGGTACAAGTTACTTACTGGATTTGGTGCCATATGGGGAGAAAAGAAGCAGGTTTCTCTGTGTGAAGGTTGTTCAAGTTGGTTTACCATCTGCCTCCTGTTTTGGCCTGCCGGGAGAAGAGTGCTTTCCGCGGCCAGCAATGGTTGGGACACCACCTGGTGTTTAAGCATGCGGATCACTGTATCGGCGCTTACAGCGGGGAGCATTAAAATCCCGACATGGATCATTGCAGGTATGGCGCAATCGTAAGCCATGGAGGAGGGGCCAGTATTGTCAACCAATCAGTGAAGATCTACTTAGATGCTTATCTAACCTCCAGGTACTACACCTTTCAAAAGTGAAGTGGGCACTGAGGAAAGCCGCGAGGCTGAAACGCGTCTGCCCAGCGTTTCACGAAGACATTAAGACTTTGTCTCCAGCCTGAATTGCAAATAAATTCAACTTTTACAACCGAGCAGGTGTCGAACCCATTCTTTGAGTGGGATTGGAGTTTATATATATATGTATATATATATATATGCAAAGCAGCTCCGAAAAATCACTCGGGAGACGGCACTCCGTGGAAGCGAAATAAAGTTTAATGAAGCGTAGCAAGTGGCAGACAAACGTCTGCGTGTTTCGGCTTAGAAAGCCTTGATCACGACGTTAGACTGTTGCCGAGAAAGTGTATAAATAAAGTTTTGTGTGGCATGGTCATAGAAAGAGGCATTAAATCGTTCACATGTTGATCATCGCTACAACAATAACGGTCAGCCATATTGGAACATGTTACTCACACATGTATACACAATGGGGAAAAAGAGCATTTACTTTATATGTAACTTGCTTTTACAATGCATGTGCCATATACTGAGAGTGATTGAATAAATTACAAAATATACCAAAATCAAAAATTCAATGACATAAACGATGTAGAATTCATTTTGACAAATGTTTGGCGGCATCCCAAAGCATCAGGATTTACCAGTATTGAGAGAGCACTCATAGTAAATAACCATAAATAAACACAAGTTAGTAAATGGATAATGCAGCCCAAGTGGGCATAGTCCTCAATAGCTGTTCTGACAACATTTTGTCCTGGTTCATTTTAGAACATAAAAACATAAAGACACTCTCAGAAAAACTGCAATCACAGTTGTGTACAAATACATTTCAGCCAGATTTAGCCCAAGTGGGCAAAGTCACCAATTTATAACCAAGGACCTTTCGTCCTATATTCGATTTGCCAACCCTAATCATCTCTAAAGTTCTATGTCCATGTTCACTAATTGAACCATACATTTCGATGTATGCAAAATAATATAGCACAGGAAAGAAATCGATTATGTCAGTGAGAACCAAGCTAAAGTTAAAAGGAAAAAGAACATTAACTATCAATCATTAACGCACCATTGGGCAATATGTGTCAAAAAGTGACCGTAATCTATTCTTATTACATGATATTTTTGACATTAGTTGGTCACTGTTTATATACAACTAAACACAATAAAAAATTGTGTAAATATAAATAAAAAATAAGAATGAAAATAAAAATAAAAATAAAAAACATAGATATCTTAGCTCCTTTGCTGACATATCACGGTAATCCGTCTGGATAACTTGTAACAAAAGTAAATAAACAAAGTATTAAAACACTTTCTTGGGAACTGACAGAACAGTTCATACAGTTTAAAAACCTTAAAAGGCATGCTGTTAATGTGCTCAGATTGAAATTATACAGCATTACAGAAAGGACTCGGGATCACTACACATACAGCATTGAAGCCTTGAAAGACCATGAAAAACCACGATAAACCACAAAGAATCACAAAAATTCATCGGATGGTCCACACATTTAGAGGAAGGTGTACATCTCCTCATCAATATTCATGCCTGCAGGCTCTTTTGTGCCCATTCTAAGGATGTACCTACATTCCAACTGTCTCAGGGCTTTTTCTCTTTCCCCCCTCTCAGAGTTTTAACTACCTGATCTAAAATACAGTAGGTTAGTTTGGAAGGATCTTTGTTGTGGTACTCCATGAAGTGTCTTGCTACGGGATATGTTGTATCGGCATTTTTCATTGCACACAAGTGCTGGAGAGCCCGCTTATGGGCTTCCAACTTTGTGCTCCAGACATAGCCTTTAGGACACGGACATTCTAGCAGATACACTACATAATCGGATTTGCAATTAAGTGGTTTTGAAATATTCAAATGCTCTCCAAGATTGGTTATCACTTCAGTTGTATTTTTGCCATGTTGACAAGCTTTACATTTTACAGCAGGATCCCAGGGGTACCACCATCCAAAGAAAGGCGCAACACCAGGAAACAGACTCCAAAGGCAAAGTTAGAAAGTAAAATGATGATTTATTTGAGCATCAAATGTCCAAATGACGCGTTTCGGCCGCCAGACATGCGGCCTTGATCACAGCTTTACATTTTGTGCACTTTTTAAACCCTTTGTTGGGTTTCAGCCATTGTGTCAGTATAGGTGTTAAGTAGTTTGTTCCCTAGTGTCTGAGACCGTCGAAATGTTATGTCTGGTTTCTGGGAGACATCTGTTCCAATGGTCGGATCTTGTCTGACCAAATGCCAATGTCTACTCAATGCTCTCCTTAGTTTTTTATGGTAAGGATTGTAAGTGGTAGTAAATCTGTTAGTGGGAGTCACCCTCCCTATGTATTCTGGTTTTTTTAATAGGAGATTAGTTCTTTTTGCAACTCTAGCTTTAAGTTTAGCTTGATCCAAGACAGGACGTTGGTACCCTCTGGCTGCTAATCTTGCACATATTTCTCCTTCGTCCTGCTCATGTTCCTTACTGGAGCCACAGATTCTTTTGGCCCTCAATAGCTCACCACAGGGGATACTGTTCTTAAGTGATTGAGAATGAGAGCTACTCGCATGCAGTGTCATATTTCCTGCTGTATTTCCTGCTGTTGGTTTACGAAATACAGTAGTACAGAGACAATGATCCTTTACTACTACTTTCACATCTAGAAACTCTATTTCAATATTACTGACTCTGCTAGTGAATAGTAGGTTCAATTTGTTAGAATTAATACAATCAACAAACTTTGTCACAGATTCTAGATTGCCTCTCCATAGAATGAAAAGGTCATCGATATACCGTAACCAAATCACAATGTGGGATGACCACCTTTCCATTTCAGGACCATGTAGCACCTGCTCCTCCCACCAGCCCATATGCAAATTCGCATAGCTGGGGGTGAATCGTATATATATATATATATATATATATATATATATATATATATATATATATATATAACAGGAACTCCTCTCGCAGTGCAATTACCACGGCGAAGAACAGGAGCCCGGACCACAATTTCGTGCAATTCAATGTAGTTTATTGGCAGCTCAACTACAAACTGCAGCCATGACGCGTTTCCAGCCCGTAGGCCCTTGATCACATGACGCATTTCACAGGTAATGGCTAGCTTTTAAACCAGTTTTTCACCTTTTTCTTAAAGTGATAGGTGCTAGTATCGTGCATGGTATATGGACATAGAAAAGTTACTAATGCAAGAGTGACTGCTTACGATTAAAACAGAATTTTTCAAAAATGATGGTGTAAAATACCGACTTGGCAACCCCAATTATTGTGATCACAATTTCAATACATTTTCATTGTGTTTGTACATTGCCAGGTTCACTAATTCTAAAGCAGCCACTGTTTAAAATCTTACATCGAGTAGTATAGGCTTTATCACATGATGCTCTTAAGTTAATTTTTTTATAAATACTTTTTCTTTAAAATTATTAATACATAAAAGCAGCACACTTAGTACAAAGGACATCCAGGTTTAAATATCTAAAATCACCACTATGGGTTTATGTACTTTAAAGCTTCATACATTCAATTAATAGGAACCATAATGATACCCAACTTTAAAAGCAATATCCATATTTGTTGAATATCACTGTAAGATTTAAACATTTATTACCCCAAATTATTCTATTTTTTTTATCAATGCCCTTAGTACAATATTTCCAATACCAATGCATTGTTTGAAAAAAAGTGCAAGTGCAAATGGATAAAATATATAGTGTGATATGTGCAATTCACCAGTGTGAGAAAATTCACCGTGATGGTTATAAGAGGGGGCTATATGCGGTTTAATTAGTGCCATGTTATGGCCTGTATTGAATTTACATCAGCTATTGTTGTTATCGGATTATCAGAGGCAAGTGTAAAGATCCTCCGTCCCATTAAGACCCCCTGGATATTTACTATCCAGTTCCAAGATGTATCTTGTCTCCAACTTTCTGAGGGCCTTTTCCCGGTTGCCTCCACGTTTGCTTGGTGGCACAGAGTCAATTAAAAAGTATGTAAGATCCTTAGGATCCCCATTGTGGGAATCCTTAAAATGACGTGCCACTGGGTAGGCTTGGTCATTGTTCCTAATGGCCCTTATGTGCTGGAGTATCCTCTTGTGGCCCTGAAGTATAGTACTTCCAACATATTTTAGGCCACATGGACACTCCAGCACATAGACCACAAATTCGGACTTGCAGGTAAGGCTTCTATGGATGGGTTTTTCGTCATCACTAAAGGGTGTTTTATATGAGGATTTATTAGCCCCATAATTACAAGCCTTACAGACCCGGCACTTAAAAAAGCCCTTTCGTTGGGATAACCAGGTGGATTTGGTATAATTCCAAGGATCATTGTGGACTAGCTCGTCCCTCATTGATGGTGCTTTGCTGTAGGTGATTATATGATATATGATATGATTAAAACCCTCAAGAAAGTACTACCCTTCATTCTGTTAGAGCTTCAAAAAGCTGTGGTCTCTGCACTCATTCTGTCAAAAATTGATATTGATATGTACGACAGTATGTCTTCTATGTCTAGCACTACAGCTATTGAGCACTGTCACTTTAAAAGGGGAGATCCTGCCCTCTGGCGTTGTCATGTGATCAAGGCCGGCATCGGCCGAAACGCGTTATGGCGGTATGGAAGAGTGCTGAATAAACACTTCATCGCACCAAATCGGGTCCTCTCTCGTTTTTTCTCTCTGAGAGGAATAGCAGGCAAGCGTTCCAGATATTTGCCGGATTGACCTCCTCCGGCTGTGTGGACCCACTCCCTTCAAGTTGGCTTCGTGGCTGGCAGGTCAAGCGTCTGGCGGATCTTGGCTGTTGACATCGCAGCCTGGAGGCGGTTGTCAATGACACTGAGGAACCCGGAAGCACCCGGCAAATGTTCCGGTAACGGAAACTACGGAAGCCCCCTGTGATCGCGGAATACAGCCTTGGAAGTTGGGACAGAGGGAGGCAGAGCTCGAATGGCGGCGGTTGCTCGGAGGAGTGGAGCCGTACAAAGAGGCTGTGTCAGCGTTTGTGTCCACCGTGATACAAGGTACTGAACATTGCGAATTTTGAAAAGCAGGTGGGGAGGTGTGCGCTAGTTGTAACCCGATTGCAATTAAATAAGTGGGTGTTGGCAACAAGCAGTAGTATACAATATTCAGTGCACTCGCCATGTCCGCTGCAACGCTGAGGGATCGCGAGTCGGCAGCCGAGGAGATGTTTTCGGACTCTCCTTCGGAACAGCAGCATGGAGACAGTAACGCTACTGAAGCAACAACTGGGGGAGCCAAGAGCCTAAAGGACAGTTTTCGCACCCTTGAAAAACATATGCGTCAGGAACAATCCAAGTGGTGGGAAGCAAAATCCCTCCAGAAGTATCTGGACATGGGAAGGATCCCTAGGGGGCTCCAGATTATGTTAGCCCCTAGTTATGAGACACCCAACCCGCGGATGATGGCAGAATGGGCCGAATGCAACCTCGAGTCCTCTCGCAGGTTGGTTGAGATACTGGTAAAATATGCGGAGAGTGACCGGGTTGATCTTCAGGCCAAAATAGACGCCATAAATGAAGAAATCAAGGTGCAAGGTGAACCACAGCAGAGGCAGAAATTGCATGACGAAATGATTGTTAGATTAAATAAAGAGGAAGAAAAAGTCAAACAGAGAAAAATATACAAATTCAAACGGGATAAGGATGACTACACAAATGGCCAAATCTTCACTTTCGCCTGCAAGTACGACTCATTTAGGAATGTCACTGCAAGCAAAAGAAAGCTCCAAACGGAAAAGAATCCTTATCAGGGAGAGATAACATCAGCATCTGAGCTCAGCTCTGCATTAGAGAGTGAATCTGAGACGGAAGCAGCAACAAGCAGACCTGACCAAAGTGCCATAAAGCTATCATTGGGGGAAGAGCTAGACTACCTACGGAGAAGCAGAAGGGAGACGCTAAGGCCAAGAAACAATAGACCGGCAAAAAACGACGGACTGAGAGCAGGCGAGAACGAAGGCGGGCAGCCAGAAAACGCGGGCAACAGTGGCAACACAAGACCGGCGAGGGGACGGGGGCAATGGAGACACAAATAGAAATGACATCCCGAACCCCTAAAAACGTTTCAAAAGACAATACTATCATAAATCTGGCCAATGTGAATCTGGATGCAGCAGAACGACAATTGCTCTCTTTGGGACTTTCTTACTGCCCTGAAACCAATTTTGATTACACTAACACACGGGCGGATATATATAAGTTCATTAGGAAATTGAAGCTTAAAAAATTCCATCAGCTTCAAGTCAATCCGAGTGAGCGAGCGCTGGACATTCCCACCCCAATTTCAACACCAAGTAATCCCATGACGTCAAATTTAACAGTAGCGGATCTGGGCTTACTAAGGGACCTTTACAACTTGGAACAAGATCAAGGAGCAGTGGGAGGGGTAGATACGGGTCAGGAGCTCGAAGGATTTTCCCAAAACATTATGTCGCCATCACATGAAACTTGCGCAAAGCCTGACACGTCGTTCAAGATGCGATCAAAATTCGTTCTTATCATGCCAAGAGACTCGCTAGACTTATTCAATGAACAAGTGGTGGCGCACGTGAAGAAATTGTACATTGACACCAACAAACTAAGTAGAAAAATCTCCAACCAAGAAAGACAGTATTACCAACTGATAGAGAAACTCAAAAAAGAAAAAGAAGTAGTAGTCAAGAGTGCTGATAAGGGGGGGAATATCGTGCTGTGGCCCCTGAGAGACTATATGGAAGAAGCAGCTTCTCAGTTAAACAATCCTGACTGCTATAGAAAAAGTTCATTGCAACGGTTCAAAAGCACACAAGACCTGTTCTTCACGAAACTATTGGCATGGAAGAGCTTGGGCCTTTTGAATTTGGAGGAATATAAATACTTAAAAAAGGAATAACCAACTATACCTGTAATATATTTTGTTCCAAAAATTCATAAGTGCCTAAACAAGCCACCGGGTAGACCTATCATAGCTGCGTGTGATGGGCCACTTGAAAATATGTCTATTTATATAGATTGTTTCTTACAAGAGCATGTTAAAAATTTTAAATCATACGTGCAGGATACAAGTGATTTTTTATGAAAAATAGAAACTATACAATGGCAAGCTGGTTATCAATTGATAGCATTAGATGTATCCGCACTGTATACATGTATTAAGAATCAAGATGGCATCAAAGCTGTGTGGTACTTCCTGGCCAACAGGCCAATGAAATTTGCCCAGCATAACAAAATGTTGCTTGACATGTTGCTGTTTTGCTTGGAGAATAATCTGTTCCTGTATAAAAATCAAATGTACCAGCAGATGCAGGGTGTAGCCATGGGGGCCAGCTTCTCTCCCAGCTACGCGTGTCTTTTCATGGGCTGGTGGGAGGAGCTGGTCCTCATGACACAATATGAGCGCACTTACAATGAAAGGGTAATATCATGGCTGAGATTCATCGACGATTTATTTATTGTGTGGAATGGTTCTAAACAAAGTGCTAATGACTTTATCAGACAAATCAATGATAACAATGTCAATTTGAGTTTCACTTCATCTATCAGTAATGAGAGCATAACTTTTTTGGATGTGCAGGTATACACAGCAAACAATACACTGTCAACATCTCTCTTTCGTAAACAAACTGCTGGCAATGCAGTATTGCATGCATCTAGCTCACACCCCCCTCACCTTATACAAAGCATCCCTTACGGGGAGATGCTTAGGACAAGACGTATCTGTAGTGAAGACAGTGATATGGTTGTCAAGCAATTTGAATGTAAGACAAGATTTTTGGAGAGCGGTTATAGTAATAGAAATCTTGATGTAGCAATCCTGAAATCAAAAAGGAAGGATTTACTCCAGTACAAGTCCAAATCTAAACCCCAGGGTGCAAGAAACAAAAGATCAGACGAGCCAACAAGATTGATACTGTCATATTCAATACAAGAAGGACAGATTAGGTCCATCATAAGACGCAACTGGCCTATTATATTGGGGGATCCTGTTATAGGAGGTCTCCTTCCCAAAAAGCCAGCTATAACATATAGAAAAACTGCGTCAATGGGTAACGCATTGGTCAGGAACAGCCCTGAGGACCAAGAAGCTGGTATGTGGTTGACAGCTAGAAAGGGGTTCTATAAATGCTCTAGCTGCAAGGCTTGTCAGTATGGTATTAACAAGACTTCATACCAGACGGCCTTCAGCGACCATACATACATGATCAACCAGCACCTGTCCTGCAAGACTGAATATGCAGTATATGTTCTAATTGGTAGTTGCAATTTGTACTATATTGGCAGTACTAAATTGGCCGTACATAAAAGGATTCTGCAACATACCAGGGCCATCGTAAATAATTACCCCAGTTACCCTGTTGCCAGGCATTTTAAGGAAACACACAACAGTAGTCTTAGACATTTTAAATATTTTGTTTTAGATGCAATTCCGCCACAGAAAAGAGGAGGCAACAGGGAGGCTAAACTCTGACGCCTAGAGACGAGATACATATTGGACCTAGATACTAAGCAGCCAGGGGGATTAAATACGAGTGAGGTCATGGTTACATACCTGTAGGTCCATAAGGTTTGAATAACACTGGATCAGGTTTTACCAATCGTGTTTTAGCAAATTGTATCTAATTTTATGCAGTTGGAATAAATTTATAATAATTTTTATATTATATATTTATATATTTATACCCTCATTAGTGGGAATCAACTGTAAAAATTGGATAAATATTATGTTTTAATACTATTGGTACCTCTTTATGATATTGTTATAAGTATATAAGTATGGATTTATTCGAGTATTACAGAAATACAATAGAGACCAAAACGATCATGCAATAGCCATATAGAATTTTATCCAAAAAACGTTGGGCAGTTGAAATGCATTTTACAAAGACAAGTATATATTTTATAAATTTATATATTTATGTATTTATATCTGCATTTGTGGGAATCAACTATCTAAGCAGGATTTAATAATGTGATGGCATCTTTTAGGCCCCCATTTAGAAATCATCAGATCAAGTCAATATGGATTTATCCATGTATAATATTGTTACATTATAGTAACTTTAAATATCAGATTCATGCTGCTGAGATTAATATAAAATATTTTACACACTATTTTGCATCATGCACTTTATATAGACTTGCACTTTTAAGGGGATCAAAGCACTGGCCACTTTAATTTTTTAAATAGCTGAATGTGTATGGACAATCAAAACAATATCACTTCACAGGGTGTTTCACCTCATGAAAATCTGTACAAAATGTAAGTTTTAAGACAGGTTTGAAAGATAGGCATTTTGACTTTTAACAACCTTTTACCAACTTTTTAACAATGTATTTATACTTGTTACTATTATTGCATCTATGCTGATATTGAAATGTTCGACAGTATGTCTTCTATGTCTAGCACTACAGCTATTGAGCACTGTCACTTTAAAAGGGGAGATCCTGCCCTCTGGCGTTGTCATGTGATCAAGGCCGGCATCGGCCGAAACGCGTTATGGCGGTATGGAAGAGTGCTAAATAAACACTTCATCGCACCAAATCGGGTCCACTCTCGTTTTTTCTCTCTGAGAGGAATAGCAGGCGACATCAGTGATGACATCACTGATGACATCATGCAGTGACTGTGTGTTTCTGTAAAGTTTAAATATGTTTAATATATATAGGCAAAGGCGTATTGAAGAATGACTGGGTGTATAAGTGTCTCAATGGATGATTGAGTAGGTGCGGGACTGACTCTCCAAGTGAGTGATTAAACGTATCTTACTGAATGCATGGGTTACTGACTAAACTGTGTGAATGTCTGTATCCATTTGTCTGTTGGTGTGCGAATAGCTACATGAGTGTCTATATGGGTTATTGATTGGTTGTCTGAGTATCTGTATGGGTGCCTGAGTGTTTGTGTGGGTGGGGTGTGTGTGACTCTGTACATAGATGTGTGAGTGGGTGATTCACTGGGTGCATGATTTGAAGAGTGCATCTGTGATGGACTGCTTGGGTGGGTGAGTGTGTGTATCGGTGTGTTAGTGAGTGAATGTATATCTCAGTGGTACATGTGTGAGTAACGACATATGTAAAAGTCAGTATATATGTGTGTTAGAGTATTTAAAAGGCTATAAGTGAGAGTGTGTGATTGTGAGAGTGGCTGTATGGATGCGTGTGTGCTTGCATCAGTGATTGTATAAGAGCGTAAGAATGTGCTAGTATTTGTATGAGTAAGTGAGCTGGTGTGTGTATCACTGTATAGGTGAGTAAATGGCAGTGTGATTAATTATTTGCATGACTGACTAGGTGTGTGAGTACCTCTATGGATGAGTGGCGGTGTGTGAGTGTCTATGTAGGTGTATGAGTGCATATGATAGTCCTGTACTGAGTGACCGTAAGTATGAGTGACTGTACAGGTGAGTGAGTGGATGTGTGTGTAGACCTAAGAATCAATGAGTGTGTATGTAGTTATTGGTGTTGGAGTGTCTATGGTTTTGAGAATGGCAGTCTGTAATTTACAGTGGGTGTATCAAAAGTTATATTAGGGTGTGAGAAGATGCATCAAATTATCACATGGATGATGTCATCAGTGATGTCATCAGTGATGTCATTTGAGATGTCATCAGTGATGTCATCAGTGATGTCACTGACCATGTCATGAGTGATGTAATATGTGACGTCATCAGCAGTGCATTATGGGGCGCGAGTTATAGTTAGCTGAACTAACTATAACAGGGGAATTTCACGGGTTTTGTACGAGTGAAATGTCCAACTAACTATAACTGTCCCTAAAACCTATGGTTTTTTCAGTGAATTTCAAAGGTTTTTTAAATGCTAATTTCTAACTATAACGTGCCTGAAACCTATGGTTTTTTAAGTGAATTTCAAAGGTTTTTTAAATGCTAGTTTCTAACTATGCCTACAGAGGTAGGACATGTGAAGAAAGAAGAAAAAACGCACAGAAAGAAGCAAAAGAAATGCAGAAAGAAGCAACAGAAGTCCACAAAGATGAAGAAAAGTGCAGGAAGAAGCAAAAGATGTGCAGAAAGAACCAACAG
The DNA here is from genome assembly GCA_963921515.1 of Calotriton arnoldi. Taxonomy (NCBI): domain Eukaryota; kingdom Metazoa; phylum Chordata; class Amphibia; order Caudata; family Salamandridae; genus Calotriton; species Calotriton arnoldi. The sequence goes on from CAWUFW010016817.1 coordinate 274,361, forward strand.
AGGAGCAGAAAGAGGCCTTGTTCAAAAATCATCCTGTGCCCACAACTTTTTCCGACGTGTACTAGTGGTAACTGACTCTGACTAATCAGAGCCAGTGCTATGCTAAAACACACTTAGAATACAGTGAAAACACCTACATACACTAGGGAACACTATGCGTTGGGGTACCCCTGTGATTAGCATGACCTCCTCTGTAAGTCCCTAGTACATAAAAGGGCAGGGGGATTAAAACTACCTCTTAAAACGCGCTACAGGGAGCGTTTGCACAGCGGTGAAGGGAGGGGGGGCCTGAGGTGACATGTGTGCAAACGCGCCCCGTGGCACGTTTTAAGTTGCGGGATTAAGTCCCCTTGAATCTTGAGAGTCCCTGGGGCCCAACTAGCCCCCCAGGTACCTACAGTTAGGACCACAGAGCTGAGTTGCAGAGAGGCGTTCCGAGGCCACGCACCTTTTTTCACCTCTCTGCAACGCAACTCTGTTGTGCTTACTCAAGGTACCTGGTGGGCTAGTTGGACTCCAGGGACCCTCAGGATTGAAGGGGACTTAATCCCCCAACTTAAAACACGCCGCGGGGCCTGTTTGCACACATGTCACCTCAAGCCCCGCGCCCTCCCTTCACCACTGTGCAAACGCGCCCCGTGGCGCGTTTTAAGTTGAGGGATTAAGTCCCCTTGAATCATGAGGGTCCCTGGGGTCCAACTAGCCCACCCTGTACCTCCAGTATGCGCCAGGGAGCTGTGTTGCAGAGAGGTGTTCAGAGGCCACGCCCCTTTTTACACCTCTCTGCAACGCAGCTCTGTGGCGCTTTCTGGACATACCTGGTGGGCTAGTTGGCCCCCAGGGACCCTCAGGATTGAAGGGTATTTAATTCCCCATCTTAAAACGCGCCACGGGGCCTGTTTGCACACATGTCACCTGAAGCCCCGCCCCCTCCCTTCACCACTGTGCAAACGCGCCCCGTGGCGTGTTTTAAGTTGGGGATTAAGTCCCCTTGAATCCTGAGGGTCCCTGGAGTCCAACTAGCCCACCATGTACCTCCAAAAAGCGCCACAGAGCTGCGTTGCAGAGAGGTGTAAAAAGGGGCGTGGCCTCTGTACACCTCTCTGCAACGCAGCCCCTGGCGCATACTGGAGGTTCCTGGTGGGCTAGTTGGCCCCCAGGGACCCCCAGTATTCAAGGGGAATTCGTTCCCCCTCTGCAAACGCGCCAGGGGGCGCGTTTGCAGAGTGCTGCCAAGGAGGGGGTGGCTTCCAGCGCGATGCCGGTCTTTTTATTTTATTTTTTTATTTTTAAAAGGGGGCTGTGTGGCCCCCCTTCTTTTTAATTATTTTGGGCCCTGGGGACCCCATCCCCCAGGGCCTGACCCCCTTTTATTTATTTTTTAAAAAATGGAACGGGAAGGGGACCGCGTGGGCCCCCCTCCCGTGGCCAATTTCGGCCCGGGGACCCCATCCCCCGGGTCATTGCCACATTTTTCTTTTTTGTTTTTTGATGGAGGGGGGCTGCGTTGCCCCCCTCCTCAGGCCTCCTTAGGCCCCGGGGACCCCATCCCCCGGGGCCGGCCTTTTTAAATGTTTTTATTTTTTATTTTGTAATTTGGGGGAGGGGGGCCGCGTGGCCCCCCTCCCGGGCCACTACTTGCCCCGGGGACCCCATCCCCCAGGGCTGGCCCCTCTCCGTTGGGGACTGTGGGGGTCCCCAATCCCCACGGTCCCGCCGGCTCCCCGCGTCCCTCGGGAGCCGGCATTGCTTTCCACATGGGGAGCTGCTACGATGCAGCTCCCCGTGTGGAAAAGCAATTTGCTTTGAATTTTGGAAGAGAGAGCAGGTTTCCCTGTCTCTCTTCCAAAATTCAAAGCAAGTTTGCTATGACAGGACGGGAGCCGCGAGGCTCCCGCCCTGTCATAGCAAACAGCAGTGTCCCGGGGGTAGGCACCCCGGGACACTGCAGGAGCCGGCCCTGGGGTGTGCTGGTTCCCAGGGCCGTCACAGGCTCCAGGAGGGGAGCCGTGCGGCCCCCCTCCCAACATGTTGAAAGCCCCAGGGAGGTGGTGGTCCCCGGGGCTTCGGGGGTCCGAAACGGACCCCCACTTTAAAATTGTTAGTGCCTCGGGGAGCCCCCCCACACAGGTAATTTAACTAAAAAAAAAAGAAGCCCCGGGGGGTGGCGGTCCCCGGGGCTGCGGGAGGGCCGAGAGCCCTCCCGCACCATTTTTTTTTTAAAGCCCCGGTGGGTGGCGGTCCCCGGGGCTTGGCGGGGCCTTAGAGGCCCTCCCATACATAAATTTGATAAACCCCGCATGCCCCTGTGACTTGGCCCACACGGGGGCCAATTAACAACGAGACCGCGCTTCGTTTTTTTTTTTATCTGCTGTATCCGCGCACCCAGCGTGTTTTTTGCCGATTTAAAAAAAAAAAAATTGGGGCCCTGGGGGTCCTTGTAGGACCCCCTGAGCAGGCCTAGGGGGTCAGGGTGTTTCTACCCTGCCCCCTTTTTGCGTTTTGCGCCCTTGTTTTTGTCTTTTCTTGTGCCTCGGTTCTACCGAGGCACAAGATGGCTGCCAACACTTCCTGGTTTGGAGTGTTGACAGCCAATTAGCATACAGCTCGTGATCGGGAGGGTGCGCGGACCCTACGCGGTCATAGATATATATGTGATTTAACTTTTGATTTTCTCAGGAACTACTGAACGGATTTACACCATTTAAGCAAAAGGCACGACTCTGAACCAAGGGCTACCTTTTTGCCAAATTTGGTGTAATTCCGTTCAGCAGTTCGGGCTGTAGCTGCGATGAAAGGTTCCTATGGAAAATTGCATGGGGAAAACACGTTTTGGGACCCCCATTTTTTCTCGGCCCCCGCTTGACGAATCACCCTGAGACTTCCAAGATAGGAGCGGACCGGAGCGGGCCACAAAGTTTGAAAATTTTGCGAAGATTCGTCAACCGGCGCCAAAGTTATTTCAAATAGAATGTTGCGGATTTCCTATGGAAAATAGGTCCTAACTATAACTATCTACTGGCGACCGCCAGTAGATTATATATATATATATATATATATATTTCCACACAATCCTTCAGCCAGAAGGAAAAAGGGGATGCACTCCCGTAGTTCAGTGCAACGATAATTTTATTCCTTTAGTTGTTCATTCATCGGGGTAGCAAGATCGTTCTTGCTATCCCGATGAATGAACAACTAAAGGAATAAAATTATCGTTGCACTGAACTACGGAGTGCGTCCCCTTTTCCTTCTGGCTGAAGGATTGTGTGGAAGTATTGAGCGGCGTGGTTCTGCCGCAGGGAGCCGCACCCGTGATGAGCGCTGCATTCCCGGTGTAAGGGAACCGTTTTGGAGGAATATATATATATATATATATATATATATATATATATATATATGCCAAGATCCTCGCTTTTCGGCTTTTCAGCTCCCTTCCAAGAACAAAACGAGCGTAGACCCAGGTTTGGTGCTAGTTGTTTATTTGATCAGCACACCATCAAGTCGCCATGACGCGTTTCGGCAGATCCCTGCCTTGATCACATGACAGCATTGCATTACGTGAAACCCCATTTTAAAGTGCCAGTGCAGTCAATTAGTACTAAACATAGTAAAAATACTTTACGATTCCTGCATAAATGCATACAATTTAACATTGTGTCTATACCCTCATATATTGAAGTGGAAAGGATTTCAACAGAGAATATTAAAACACCTCATTTTAAATAAAATGGTATCTTAGTTTGTTCGTGGGTTAGAAAAACATGTTTTTTTCCTTTATTTGTACCCCTTCTTCTTGTTTTGATATTTTCTTGCTTAAATGCAATGTTCTCATTTCCTATCCACCATAGACTATGTAAGTACTAATTCAAGTAATTAACAACAAAAAAGTGCCTATAATACATGAAAATATAATACAATAATACCCCACCAGTGCATACTGTGTAAAGTGCTAGTGCTAAATAAAGACGTCATGTCAATGGCCATGAATAGTACAATATTTATATTATTTCTCATGTTTTGCTATTCTGGCCACTAAAAAACCATGTGCAAATGACAGCTGTGCAAAGACGGGTCTAAGTTAATAAGCCTAAAGTTTTTACAGTACTGAGACAAACGATTCCCACAATCATAAATATGTAACTATAAATATGCAATAAATAAATATAAATAAATACATATATAGTCTTTTAAATACAATTCATTTGTCTTAAAACCAGATAAAAAAACTTTGTTAGTACTAAAAAGGATTTTTTTTTCTAAAACCTTATTATCAAATTTTCATTGTAGAAAAATGTGCAAACTTTCAGACCAAAATCATTTGTCAGTTATGGACCACCATTAGATTGAGACAGAAGTACGCATTAGTTAGGATCCAACTAAGCAACAAATTGATGATTAATTGGGGGACCACCTAATTCCACCATATACCATTTTCAGTCTGACCGTAAAACATGGCCATAGGCCCCCTGCAATTCTAAGCGGTAGCTAAGATATCATGTAATAACAAATTTCAACACAGATTTTAACGGAGGCTGGTACTCTGCTAGATTGTTTATAAATATGTATACAGGTCCTCACTCGTGTTTAATGCCCCTGGCTGCTTAGGGGCCGATTCCGATCTCGGTCGGAGGCGCACCCAATACCATTCGGTCGGGAAAAAAGCCATGCGAAAGCCTGTTTCCCGACCGATCCGTACAGCACACCGAACGAGCAAGTACGATGCGCACAACAGCAAAAATTCCGGCCGAGCCGTACTCACCCAAACCAGGTCCTGTTCTCCGACCGAGGCGAATCCGGAAACGCCGAATCGAGTCGCACGTAAGGGAAAATGCAGCCCCGTCCGGCCGGACAAGTACGATGCGCTTCCCGTACGCGCCGAACCCGTCGCTACGCACGGCACGTCAAAGCATCCGGGAGAGGCGCACATAAGCTCCGAATCGCGCCACAACACGATCCACGGCTACGAGACGAACACGGCACCGACGAGGACGACGCGAAGCGACGAGGACGAAGCGAAGCGACGAGGACGACGCGAAGCAACGAGAAGGACGAACGACACGAACCAACCATGAATCCCTTCGTCCCGATCATACCAATATTCTACATCTACTACCGGAACAGGCACGGACGCGTACGGCGCAGAAGGTAAGTCAGACACCAACCACAAAACACATACAACACGTACACGACACATCACACACATACACTGGGAATCTGAATATACTTACACCAGCAACAGCAGCACCATAGGGGCGGGATGCCCATCACCAATGCCACATATGCACACAGGGGCCTGAATGCGCGCCACCACCCCAACCCAGGGGGGGCTGGATGCCTACCACTACTACCACCCTCACCCAGGGGGGGCAGGATGCCTACCACTACTACCACCCTTAGCCAGGGGGGCAGGATGCCCACCACTACTACCACCCTCACCCAGGGGGCAGGATGCCCTACCACTACTACCACCCTTAGCCAGGGGGCAGGATGCCTACCACTACTACCACCCTTAGCCAGGGGGCAGGATGCCTACCACTACTACCACCCTTAGCCAGGGGGCAGGATGCCCACCACTACTACCACCCTTAGCCAGGGGGCAGGATGCCCACCACTACTACCACCCTCACCCAGGGGGGCAGGATGCCTACCACTACTACCACCCTCACCCAGGGGGCAGGATGCCTACCACTACTACCACCCTTAGCCAGGGGGCAGGATGCCCACCACTACTACCACCCTTAGCCAGGGGGCAGGATGCCCACCACCACTACCACCCTTAGGCAGGGGGGCAGGATGCCCACCACTACTACCACCCTTAGCCAGGGGGCAGGATGCCCACCACTACTACCACCCTCACCCAGGGGGGCAGGATGCCTACCACTACTACCACCCTTAGCCAGGGGGCAGGATGCCTACCACTACTACCACCCTCACCCAGGGGGCAGGATGCCTACCACTACTACCACCCTTAGCCAGGGGGCAGGATGCCTACCACTACTACCACCCTTAGCCAGGGGGCAGGATGCCCACCACTACTACCACCCTTAGCCAGGGGGGCAGGATGCCCACCACTACTACCACCCTCACCCAGGGGGGCAGGATGCCTACCACTACTACCACCCTTAGCCAGGGGGCAGGATGCCTACCACTACTACCACCCTTAGCCAGGGGGCAGGATGCCTACCACTACTACCACCCTTAGCCAGGGGGCAGGATGCCCACCACTACTACCACCCTTAGCCAGGGGGCAGGATGCCCACCACTACTACCACCCTCACCCAGGGGGGCAGGATGCCTACCACTACTACCACCCTTAGCCAGGGGGCAGGATGCCTACCACTACTACCACCCTTAGCCAGGGGGCAGGATGCCCACCACTACTACCACCCTTAGCCAGGGGGCAGGATGCCCACCACTACTACCACCCTTAGCCAGGGGGCAGGATGCCCACCACTACTACCACCCTCACCCAGGGGGGCAGGATGCCTACCACTACTACCACCCTCAGCCAGGGGGCAGGATGCCTACCACTACTACCACCCTTAGCCAGGGGGCAGGATGCCTACCACTACTACCACCCTTAGCCAGGGGGCAGGATGCCCACCACTACTACCACCCTTAGCCAGGGGGCAGGATGCCCACCACTACTACCACCCTCACCCAGGGGGCAGGATGCCTACCACTACTACCACCCTTAGCCAGGGGGCAGGATGCCTACCACTACTACCACCCTTAGCCAGGGGGCAGGATGCCTACCACTACTACCACCCTTAGCCAGGGGGCAGGATGCCTACCACTACTACCACCCTTAGCCAGGGGGCAGGATGCCCACCACTACTACCACCCTCACCCAGGGGGGCAGGATGCCTACCACTACTACCACCCTTAGCCAGGGGGCAGGATGCCTACCACTACTACCACCCTTAGCCAGGGGGCAGGATGCCCACCACTACTACCACCCTTAGCCAGGGGGCAGGATGCCCACCACTACTACCACCCTCACCCAGGGGGCAGGATGCCTACCACTACCACCACCCTTAGCCAGGGGGCAGGATGCCCACCACTACTACCACCCTTAGCCAGGGGGCAGGATGCCTACCACTACTACCACCCTTAGCCAGGGGGGCAGGATGCCTACCACTACTACCACCCCCACTCATAGGATGGACAATGCATGACACAACCAGCACACCACAACCTAGGGAATGCAAGATAAAGACATCCCCCCACCACCATGACAAGCGTGTGTAGGCTGTGTCAAATGCCTACAACACCGAACATGACTTTGAACATACAATGTGACCCCCTAGCACATGTGCCACACATATATGTGTGTGGCACCCACAATGCAAGCAGCCCATGACCATTGTGGCAATGGGGCCTAAACCCCCATCATCACAGTGACCAAAAGGTAAGTGTGGGGTCCATAGCTGCAGCACATTTTGACCATTGTGGCAATGGGGTCTAAACCCCCATCATCACAGTGAGCAAAAGGGAAGTGTGGGGTCCATAGCTGAAGCCCATTTTGACCATTGTGGCAATGGGGTCTAAACCCCCATCATCACAGTGACCAAAAGGGAAGTGTGGGGTCCATAGCTGAAGCACATTTTGACCATTGTGGCAATGGGGTCTAAACCCCCATCATCACAGTGACCAAAAGGTAATTGTTGACAAAGAAAGAGCTGCAACTGCCAAACTGCATGGATCATTCCTGGTCACAGAACCAAAAACTCATGTGTGGCAAAGTAGTGTATGTGTCCCATTGCAACATAAATTGGGGGAGCCAAATACTGCAGTGCAAATGAAACATTCCTTTGGCCATGTGCAGACAAACAACACCCATGGGGGCTGAGACCGTCAACAGTCATCAATGACACAATGACAGAAGTGACCATCAGAATGCAGAACCACATATTTGCACCAATGGGCACACAAATGCAGATACCCTGTGGAGACAGCAGATGTGAGGTGAACAGATACCATACCATGGCAGCAATGGGACACACAAACCATGATCACTGTGCTGACCGATGACCTAGGAGTCCCAGGGACAGCAGGGGAAACACACCAAACAACATACAGCCAATGGCACACCCAAGATATGCCAATGCAGTGGTGCAGATGCACAAACACAAACAGGCAGACCAACACTGTCATCATACACAGCAGGTGAGGGGTGGGGGTGCCAGTGTCCCCAGGCAACAACACAACACATGAGGAGAGCTGAATACCAATCATACAGATGTGCATACACTGCCACACTAAGGTAACTCATGGATCCAAATCCCCTATGTGGGCAAGCAGGCATTGACAGGTGAGAGGGAGCACAAAACACACATGTCACACAGGCACGTAGGAACAACAACTGACACAGCAAGTCACAGACACACCACAGCACCACCCCCAGGGCCCCCACAATGTGGTGACCCTGGGCTGAATAAAAATACCACTGTGATGACAAAGCTAAATGTCGTTCACACTGTGAACCACAGTCAGGTGTCCTGAGCAACAAACTACCATCACACCTACACAAGCACAAATCAATCAGCATGGCCAGTAAGCCAAGGCCAACATGGAGGCAGGGGACTAGCCGGGCAACAACTCTCATCTGCACACACTCAAGACCACACCCCTCGACCTCCAACAATGTGCAGCAGTGAAGTACACATGCACTGGTGACATTGCACATGCACCCATGACTATTCCAGGGTGGTGGGTGGGAACCAAGGTGTAGAAACACATCACACATGGACACTCAACAAGACTCCTGAATGTCTGACACACTGCACACTACGCTGTACATGGACATGACGGCAATACCACACCGACCAATGGGATCCCGGCCACAGTCACACACCAATGAAGAAGCCAAGGTCACCCACAAAGAACACACATAGACAACAACCAACATTGCAGCACGGACCCTAAGGAGTGCCAGCAGTCACACACACAACGTGTCACAATCACTGAAAGATAACACAAACTGGAAATCACATGACAGGGGCAAACAACAAGTGCCAAAGGGAAACCTGACTGTGACCCATCTGCGTCTGCACACAAACTCTGCCCTGACAGCAAACACACCTATGGGTGACACCCTGATGACCAGTAATGTGCCATGCACCCACATCACAGAGAACACAGGGAGAAGACTTTGGGGAACATAGCTCAAGTCAGCAAGCATCACAAACAGGTACAACACTAGGGATCACAGCATGCGCAGATGAATGGAAGTGAACACACAGACATGCACATACAACACACACCTTGGGCGCAGGCAATGTCACACGTGTACACACTGCCATGAGGGGACTCCACTCCTGTGTGAGGAAAGCTGTGCCATATGTTGCCTCAGTAGGGCCCCATCATGTCAGCTGAGCACTTGGTCACACAATCAACAATTAGCACCAAATGAGGGCTCCCATCACATCAGCCTGGTCATGGATGTGCCAACGGAATCATCAGCACAGATCCAACACACTTGTATAGCAATGTTGCACTGACTACACGGATGAGTCCCTCCCCATTGATGCCCAAACCTGCATGTCCACTGGAGATGGCAACACGGTCAGGGAAGTAGACAAATGCAACGATGGCAGGCACAACAGATGTGCAGGGGTGGAAGCCACAGATATGAAATTGCCAATGTAAGTAGGAAACCCATTGCCAAATACTGAACACATGACACCCTCAGATGCTGCTATTGATGACATGGATACACCACATGATAGGACACATTCCCCCTGGACCACATGGGTTCCTGCACAGTAACACTTCATAATCATGAGACCAGATATCACCATCACTGCAGCAAGGGCATGGTTAGCTGCACCAACAACATGTACATCTGAAGCATGAGCACTAGAGAAAAGAAAGTTGCTTTATTCAGCATATGTGTTGTTTGATAACGACGTCCAGAAGAAATTAGAGCAAAGGCCAATGGCCAGTCCATTGTCAAAGTTCAAACAGGGTGACACTGGCAGATGTCACCCTACGCATGCCTGCACAATACCAGGGACAATCCACTAGGAGGGGCAACCGGGGGGCAGGCCAGGCACCGCAGGGACAGGATCAGGGCTCACCAGGGGGAGTCAGGGAAGGGGTGGTGGGTGCTGGAGAGCCACTGACAACTGCAGTGGAGGTGTCTGACATGGTGTGTGCCGGCACAACTGGGGGCATGACACAGATGTCGTGGGTGCCGGCACAACTGCAGTGGACCCTGCAGATGGGGTGGACAGGTCCGCCACTGCAGTGCCCAAGTCAGACAGGGCGGTAGTGGACTCCACTGCAGTGCCTACCTCCAGGGGAGGAGAATGGGGAACAGGCAAGGTGGGTTGGACAGAGGGGAGGACACCCTCACCACATCAGTGGCACAGACAAGCGCAGCGGGGGGTGTGGTGCTGGGAGAGCAAGTGGCAGGGGGAGAAGGCCGGAGCATCTTGGGGATGGTATATCTGTGGGTGGGGGAACCTGGGGCAGGGTGTGGTGGGGGCACCTGTGCAGTGGGGGCCTGAGGGATGGAGGACGGAGACCTTGTGCCTGAGCTGCAGGGCGGTGGCGGGGTCTTGCTCTTACCACTCGGGGGGGACTTGCGGGTGGGGGCCTCAGTCCGTCTGCGCCTGGGGGAGGGTGTCCGGGGGCGAGGGGCACTCTGCTCCGTGTGGGGGGCTTCCTCTTCCCCCGGGATGCTGGAGCAGCTTCATCGGTGGGGAAGAGGCCGAGGTCACAGAGGAAGAGCTGCTGTGACTTTGGGGTTGCAGGTGAGGCAAGGGAGGGTGCTTTGGAGGGAGAGGGAACTGAGGACTGCGCAGTGCATGTGGATGCGTGTGTGTTTTCCAGGGCCCCATCCCCTGTGAGTCTGGCTTCAGTCCCCTGAATGTGCGTGCGTGTGCGTTTTGTCATTGGCGTGTGTGTCAGTGTGCTGGATGTGTGTGTGCTGGTGTGTGCCTGTGCCGGTGTGTGTGTGCCTGGGATGGGTAAGGTGCTGGGGAGTGTGGATGGAGCAGAGGCAGGAGGGGTGAGGGACCGTTTGAGGAGGGACACTGCTGCCGTCAGGGAGGAGTCCATGGACCTATTGCCCCTCTGTAGGTCAGACATGCCCGATGAGATGCCCTCCATGAACGACACCAGCTGAGTCAACAGCGCGGTGTGCGCATGGAGGACACTCAGCATGGCTGTCTGCCCTACATGGAGCTGGCGAAGGAGGTACACAGACTCCTCACTCAGGGCAGCAGGGGACACAGGGGCAGGGGTGCGGTGCCTGGCCCAAAGGAGACACGCTCCCGAACATGGGAGCCTCCACGGACCTGGGGAATGGGAGCCGATGGGAGGGCGGTGTTGGTGCTGGTGGTGGCGGGGACAGCAACACTAGCTGGGGTGTGGTGGCTGCTGACACCCGCCTCCATAAGGGAGTCATCCTCCGAGTTGCTCTGGTCCTCAGCTGAGGTGGATGGTGCTGAGGACTCCTCGGTGTGGCTCCCCTTGCCCTCCGTGCCACTGGGTCCCTCCGACCACTCCTCGGCTGCTGACCCAGTCTGGCTCTCCGGCTCCTCCTGGTCCGTGGAGCTGTTCCCTTCCGTGGCCGTGGATGTATCTGCAAACAATGGGGAAACAGACAGACATCAGTCACCTGCACCAAACGCACACACCACTGTGAGCACAGCACATTACAGAGCAAGCCCTGGCATCATTAGTTGTACATTGGTAAAAGTGCCCGAACTGAACAGGAGAAGCCAATTGTCAGTCTGATGCCAAGCATGGCACTCACATCCCACATGGCCTTGCACCCATCTGTCTGGTGTCTGTTGGATTGCAACACCCCAGTGTGGACACATGCACCAAGTACACAGTAGTTGGACAGTGCAGAGGACACGGTGTGGCATGTGGACATGCACACATCACAGCTCTTGCCACTGAGTCAGTACAGGTTTCCGGATGAAAGGGATGCCCAGAGTCAAATAGGAAATGCATGTGATGCATACCAGCGACAGACACCATGATGCACCCATGTCCTGATAGCCAGCGCCACTATGGTGTGCATGTAGCACATGTCACTCCCCTGCAGGCTCACCAATCAGTAGACACATGCCATGGCGGAGGCATGACTGCAAAGTCATACATCACTGGCTCAGTGATGTATGACTTTGCAGCCAGACAACAACACTCTGCACTGTGTCACAATAGTAGGTCATGGGGAATGCAAGTCCTGGAGCTGCACAAGTGCACATGTACATCCCCCACAACACATCCTCTTAACCCTCATCTGTCCAGGTCATACCTATTGGACATATGGGAGACCTGTGACACTACCCTCTGAACCTGAGCCCCTCACACTCTGCTGTGCATGGGGAACAGCTGCCTGAACTTCACATTTACATGCCCCAGTCTGCATGGGCAGCTGATCAGACACCTATGTGTCACACAAGTATCGTCTCCTATGGTCACATCTCCAGTGGCATGCTGAGCCCCTACCAAGAAACTCCACAGCAGTCCTGGCGACTAATCCACAGCACACTGACACAGAGGCAGACACCTGAGGGGTCAAATCACTGTGCACAATGTATCCGCTGATACACGGGAGTGGGAGTACAGAGTGTATTGTATGGCCTGGAGTAGGCATGACTGTCCAGCCCCACATGAATGAGGGATGAGCCCTGGACTGTAGGCAGCTGGCTAAGTATGTGTGACACACGTCATATACATACTCCTGGGGCCCAAACATTGTTCCCACCCGCAGCATGGGTGTGTGCCAGGTACCCCAGCCACATGTGGTGGATCAGCTCAGCAATTGGACCACAGATCAAAGTAACACGCTGAATACATGTCAGAATACAGGCATTGTGTAAGCAATGGACCCACCCATGATGCCCACCACAGAGTCAGGGAAACAGATGCTGTCTCCCACCTTGAGTCAAGCAAACTGCAAGGACACAGTCCTAAGTGACAGAATTCCCTGCATGTAAGGGCCACACCTGGGTATCAGATGAGGAGTGGGCAGTGCACAATAGAGGGACATGGCTCCTGGACAATATGACTGCTGTACTGTGGCAGTTTAACCAGGCCCGAGGAGGGCACATAGCATGTTAGACAGAGTACACAGTGCAGTCTTTGACTCACCCCCTCCTTGCTGCTCTCTGGCCTTCAGCTGCCCATCCAGGTCTGGAAAGACCACCGCCAGGATCCTGAGCATGTGGGGGGTCAGGGTCCGTGTTCCGCCCCTCCTGCGAGGAGGCGACAGCTTCAGCTGGACCCGTGCAATCCTCCGGGTCCAGCCCCGAAGGTCCTGCCACCTCTTTTGGCAGTTGCGGATCCGGCGCTTGTAGACCCCCACGGACCGGACAGCCCGGACGATGTCCTTCCATATCTCATGCTTCCGATGGGCAGAAGCCTGTCAGGATGACAAAGTGATAAGGCCATTACTACACATGCAACATATCCGTGCATGACACAGTTGCATATACATGTCGCAATCACAGGGGCACATGGTGTACACAGGCAGTGCACGGCTGCCCATGGACAGTTTTCCAGAAGTCACTACATGGTATCATTGCATGGGGAGTAAAACCCTGTACAGAAGCACTGTCACTGCACCATACCTGTCCAGTGCAAGTCACTACACACTATGGGGGTGACAACTACTCAGTGAGCCTGCTAGCCAGTGGTGTGCTGACTCTCAGCCTTGCTAGTCAGACAAAATGCACATTCAGAAAGGCAGTGCACAGAACACTCACCTGCTCCCCTGGTGTCCCATACAGCTTGCTGTACTGTGGAAGTAGGCTGTCCAGCAGGGCCTGGTTCTCCTCAAGGCTGAAGGCTGGGGCTCTCTCCACAGTACGTGCCATTGCAGGGTCCAGAGGGGCAGAGACAGCAGCAGTGCAGTGGCAGATGTCGTCCTGGAGCATGTAGTGCAGGCAAGTGGGCTCTCAGGGGAACAGGCAGCAATATATATGTGCTGGAGAGGCAGATACTGTCCCTTGTGTCCAAAGTGATAGGTCCAAGTCGTTTGCATCTTCTGAATCTGGCCAATCCATGGAATAGCAGCACCAAAACACGCCCACAGCATCCTTCAAAACTTCAACTTCATGACATACATGATTTTGCAACATTGTTGTGGGTGACCAACTGATTTTCCAGCAACCGACTCGTTCGAAATTCGAAAACGCGTCCGTTGCCAGGCAAGCCCATTGTCAATGGGTGCGCACCGATCGGGAGTACAACGCGTACCCGCACACATTGAAAGCAATGGGCCGGCCGGAGGCACCGATCGGTCCATTGCTGTTCAACGCGCACAGGGTACAACGCGTACCCGCACACATTGAAAGCAATGGGCCGGCCGGAGGCACCGATCGGTCCATTGCAGTTCAACGCGCACAGGGGTACAACGCGTACCCGCACACATTGAAAGCAATGGGCCGGCCGGAGGCACCGATCGGTCCATTGCTGTTCAACGCGCACAGGGGTACAACGCGTACCCGCACACATTGAAAGCAATGGGCCGGCCGGAGGCACCGATCGGTCCATTGCTGTTCAACGCGCACAGGGGTACAACGCGTACCCGCACACATTGAAAGCAATGGGCCGGCCGGAGGCACCGATCGGTCCATTGCAGTTCAACGCGCACAGGGGTACAACGCGTACCCGCACACATTGAAAGCAATGGGCCGGCCGGAGGCACCGATCGGTCCATTGCTGTTCAACGCGCACAGGGGTACAACGCGTACCCGCACACATTGAAAGCAATGGGCCGGCCGGAGGCACCGATCGGTCCATTGCAGTTCAACGCGCACAGGGGTACAACGCGTACCCGCACACATTGAAAGCAATGGGCCGGCCGGAGGCACCGATCGGTCCATTGCAGTTCAACGCGCACAGGGGTACAACGCGTACCCGCACACATTGAAAGCAATGGGCCGGCCGGAGGCACCGATCGGTCCATTGCTGTTCAACGCGCACAGGGGTACAACGCGTACCCGCACACATTGAAAGCAATGGGCCGGCCGGAGGCACCGATCGGTCCATTGCTGTTCAACGCGCACAGGGGTACAACGCGTACCCGCACACATTGATAGCAATGGGCCGGCCGGAGGCACCGATCGGTCCATTGCTGTTCAACGCATCACTGTATATGTGACTGGCATAGGTCAGCATGCCTGTCTCAGATGGACATATGCCAGCCACAGATAGCTCCCAGGGAGTGAGGGGCACACCTACATCACGACAGCCTGTCCAAACCTTATCATAAGGCATGTAAGGCTGCATTTCCTATTGTGTGTATGTTGGTGTACATGTTGTCCTGTGGGTGTCACCTGTGGGCAGCCACCCCCAGGCTGTGCATGTGTTCATGGGGACAGGATCCTGGGTGTTACGTGTACGTGACCACTGTGATGTGCAACTGTTCATATCTGTGCATGTGTCATGGTCACATTTCACAGTGGTGTTTGTGTATGTCATGTCACATACCCCGTGAGTCCCATGTGGGACGGTATGTTTGAGCCAGGGTGTCCCAGTGGCACAATAGTGATGGCCCTCCACAGTCTTTGTGCATGTAGTGTTTACAATGTCTCTGATTTCATGTGCACAATGGGAGACAGTCTCCACATCCACGTTGTGTGTGCATGGACTCTGATGTTGTGCGTGTGTGTCACAGACGTCCATGGCTCTCCTGCCATGGCAAGTGTGGCCACTACCTGTGGGGGTCATGTTTGTTTTGCTGTGGTGTACACATGATACTCCAGGTGATGCCAGTGTCCATGTGGCATTACAGGGTCCCTGGGAATGTGCCTGTCGTTGAGCTGTGGTGCCTGGGGCACATCTGTCCTCACATGTCACTGGGGGGTGACTTTGACACAGCATCATGATATCCAATGGGCCAACCTGGGACAAATTGATGCCACCTGTAGGACCGTGTTGACAGATGTTGGCCATGTATGTACCATACATGTCGTTCCGGTACTGCACACTTCATGTAGTTGTGCCTCATGATGATGTATGTTGGGAACTTGAGTGTGTTCAATGCCGCATATGTGGGGTGACTGACGATCTTGCTTACTTCTCCTCTGCACTGCAGGGCTCCTGCTGTCCATCGGCCATTCCCAGACCTGGCAACGATGGTGGAACGGGACAGCATCCGACGGTACCGCTTCACCAGGCAGCTGATTGAGGATTTGGCAGTGCAGTTGTCCCCACATTTGCAGCCTGGCCGGCCGTATCCTACAGCGCTGACCCCCAAGGTGAAGGTGATGGCAGCCCTACACTTCTTTGCCACCGGTACCTTCCAACATACTGTGGCGTCTGCTGGTGGGATGTCACAGACCATGTTCAGCCGTGTGCTCCGCGATTTCTTGGCGGCAATGTTGCTCTTCCTGAACCGGTACATATATTTCCCTAGACTGCGACGACTCACTGACGTGAAGAGTGACTTTTATGCCCTGGGGAGGATGCCGCATGTCATTGGCTCCATTGATGGGACACATGTGGCTTTGGTACCACCACAGGCCCAGGAGCAGGCCTACAGGAACCGCAAGCACTACCACTCGGTCAATGCACTGGTGGTGTGTCTTGCAGACATGACCATCACACACGTGTGTGCCCGTTTCCCTGGTTCAGCACACGATGCCTTTGTGATGAGGAGTAGTCGCATCCCCAGGTTGATGGCACAGATGCAGAACCAGCGTGCCTGGCTTGTCGGTGTGTACTGACTTTGTGCCATTGTGTGTGATCTGATCTGTAGTATTCCGCCCACTTTTCCAAGTCAGCTGATGTGCACTTGTCTGTCCGTAGGTGACTCGGGATACCCCAACATGCCGTGGTTGCTGACACCCCTCAGGAACCCTGTGACACCTGCCCAGATGCGCTACAATGAGGCACATGGTCGGACCAGGAGAGTGATTGAGCGGACCTTTGGTCTCCTGAAGAGCCGCTTCCGCTGCCTGGACAAGACCGGAGGGTCCCTCCCATATGCCCCTGCGAAAGTGTGCAAGATTATCATCGTCTGCTGCATGCTCCACAACCTGGCAGTGCGGAAGGAGTTGCCTCTCATCCAGGATGACGATGACCAACATCCGCCACCTGTGGAGGATCCTGGCCTGGACCACGATGCCAGTGACGATGATGATGATGATGATGGTGATGGTGATGTCCGCACACAGCTCATCACCAACTTCTTTAGCTGAATGTGAGTATCCTGAGGTGTCATGTGAATGATGTGAGTTGGCATGATGTGTGGGTGGTGCTCTGGTGCTGTTGGAGTGTGTCCATGGGCTACTTGACAGGATGTGTGTTGCGATGTGTGGTGACAGGTGGGCTGTACTCCCCAACAGTGTTGACATGCTAACTTGGTTCTGGGTGGGTATCTTGTAACATGTATTGTGCATGAGTTTTGCTGATCTGTCCTGTACTGCATTGCTTTTGACTGTGTGTCATTTCTGTCCTTCACAGGGTACTTTCAGATTCGTTTGGTCAA